>CM031599.1:105376235-105392266 GCA_018398815.1 Conus ventricosus
AAAAACAGCGCTCAGTTATGAGAGCAGAAGTAATGATTTGCCAGATAATTTTGATCCAAATTTGCCCATTGCAACATCGAACACCTTGACAACAGCCATGAAATCTTTTTCGCGACTCCAGAATTGCCCAAAGACTCCAGGAAACAGCAGTCATTAAGGAGATTGGCAGCTCAACCCTCCAGCAATCTCTAAAACAGAATAAAGTCACAGCTCAAACCCTCCAGCATCCTAAAACAGAATGAGTCAGGGCCATACGCAGTCATATCAGAAAAATATCATGTGCGACCCCTTGTTGCCAAATGTTGCTCCAGGGGCCAACAGGCTGAGTCACACTTTCTTTTTTTTAACATGTGCGCTGGTGACCTACTCTTTTTGAGTGAACCAGTTTTTTAGGAAGGAGTCTCTCAGTGTTGCCCCACATCTACATTCATCGAATTCCCCCCCCCCCCCCCCCCCCCCCCCCCACCCCCCCCCCCCCCATATACACACACCAGATGGGTGCGCGCCTGCACACACACACACACCACACACACACAAAAACACACACACACACCCCACAAGTGTACAAACACCAACATGTACAGGCAAAACTCTCTATTTATTCTCCGTATGCACAACACACACTGCGTTCACACACACTAATTCCTTTGCATGGCCCAATGTGAATGTCGTTATGAAAAAAAAAATTGCTGTGGCAAATTACTCATTTTGATGTAAAACTACTCCTTTTGGCCTGGAAACTACCTCATTCAGAGTTGAGGGGTAGCAGGTGTGTAGAGGGCAGTGCCAAAGGTTTGCCCTGTGGGACGAATGTACTTGCTGGGGGGAGTGACTGACAGCCTTGGACAATAGGAACAAAAGTGCATGGAAATGCCAGGACACAAAAATACAAAAAAAAAAAAATTCTCCTTTGAAAAAAATGCTGCCTTCTCAGAACGGACCGATTCCTTGTCTTTGTTAAGGAAAATTGTTTACATTTTCATCCTGTCTTTGTTCGGGAAAATTTTTGCGTAATTTTGTCCTGGCTTTGTAATGAAATTCTTGAAAATTTTGTCCATTTGTTTTGGAATCTTGTACATTTTTGTCCTGTCTTTTTTTCAGGAAATTCTTGTATTTTTTTTGTCCGTCTTTGTTCAGGAAATTCTTGGAACATGTTGTCCTGTCTTTGTTCAGGAAATTTCCTTTACATTTCATCCTTTTGTTATGGAAAATTTCTTATACAATTTTTGCCTTGTCTTTGTCTAGGATATTTTGTCTTGCCTGGTTCAGGAAATTTTGTCCAGTTCTTTTCTGTCTTCGTTTTAGGAGATTCTTGTACATTTTTTGTTTTGTCTCAGTCTGGAAATTTTTGTACACTTTGTCATGGGATAGCAATTGACCACATGCCAGCATTGTTTATGCATCGGGACATGGATCGGACAAATTGTTGACAGGAAAGTGAAAAATTGTTGGCCATGGAAAGGAAAATGTTGGCACTTGGAAAGTGAAATTGTTGGCCAGGGAAGTGAAAATTGTTGGACATGGAAAGGGGAAAATTGTAATAACTGTGAGTTGGCACTGGCTGTCGTTCCTGTACGTTTCCTAAAACCTTTTATTTATTTTACATGGCATTTAATTTAAAAAAAAAATGATTGTTGTGCAATTTGAAGTTTTTTTTTTTTAGTTTCTAAACAAATACAAGAGATGGTAATTGATTTTATTTTGGGGGAGGGGGGGGATTGAAATACAAACCAGTTTTAATCTTTTAGAATGAATTTTACTGATCTGTGTGTGTATTTTTTGTGTGTTAATGATAAATTTCAAGTGTCTCAGGGAATGGCCCACAATGTTCCAGTTTTTCTGGAATAATGTGTGAGACCAAAGCAGTAGAATCACGCATTATGTTGGTGACGGGTTTCGTGGACCCACTTAAAATGTTGTTTTTAATTAAAATCTCTTATTGCATTTTATGTCTGTCTGCATTCATGTCTTCTGGGGTTATTTTTCAAGCGCGTAACTGCCCGACCAGGCTTGTTTTCCATTGTAAGCACCAACAATTGACGAAAAAAATCAGAAATACTGCTAGCGGGAGCAGCAGCATTGGAGCGATGTGGAAAAGGGTGTGAGGAACTCTGAAACCCTTTTGCCTCACGTCTTTGGGGTAGCAGAGTAGGTAAAACGTGTTGAGGAACTTGTACCTCACCTCAAGTAACGCCCTCGCATTCAGTCTGGCAGAAATTTGTTAACCTTCACCTACAGTAGCCAGCCTCCGCTTTCAGTCGGGGACAGTACACTCTGTTAACCTCACCCAGTAGCCAGCCCCGCTCAGTGGGTGTACAATTCTGTTAACCTCTCACCTCAAACCAGCCCTCCTGCATTCGTCGGAAGTAAAATTCTGTTACCTTCACTCCACAGCCTCTGCATTCAGTTGGACGTACAATTCTGTTAACCTCTCCCTCCAACGCCTCCTGATTCAGTCTGGACAGTACAATTGTTAACCTCTCACCTCACAGAACAGCCCTCCTGATTCGTCCCTCGGGGTTGCGCCTGTGTGGTCGGGGGTTACGCGGTCCAGTGATCCCTTAGGCTTGTGGCGGGGCATCAATACGGGAGATGGCGGTTTTTCAACTGCTTCTAGGCCGAGAAGCTAAGATGCTCCCTGGCTAAGCGTAACGATGGGGTTGATGCCCCGGGGTAGGGCTTCCAATGTCAGTTTGGCAAAGGGTGGAGGATCCTGACTAAGAGTAACCCGCCTTTCCCTTTTCTGTTTTCTGCCTCTCTTTTTTTGGGCCTTTTCTTCTTCGCTCCCTTCAAGTCTTCTTTTCCACACTCCTTTTCTCTCTGTGGTCTCCTAAGATCCGCCGGTTTGCCGTGCGGCGACCTGTGTCGGAGGGGGATGAATCCTGGTGATTGAGAGGGCCAGTGCTTGAGGAGGCCTGTGCTCTCAACACATCACTTTGGCTCGGACCTCTCCTAGACAGGGAGTACATTTGGCCCCGGGTGTACTAATTCGGCTCCCTTCTTGGGCTGGGTCAAGACAGGCAGTTCCCTGCGGGCCCATGTGAACCCTGCATGCTCAGCTCTCTGTTCCGGGAGTTGAGCATGACAGGGGGGATAGGGTTGGTGGTTTCTGTTTGTCGTATATCTCCCCCAAAGCCGGGAAAGGGGGTCAAGACATTGGTTTCTTGGCCCTGGCCCCTTGTTGGACTCCAAGGTGGGTGGGTAAGGGGGAGATGAAACAAAATTTAAAAAATATGGTTTTTCAAAAAACATCCCCCCCCCAAAGAAGAGGAAGGCAGCATCCCCTTTTTGGGATTTCCATTCTGACAGTGATTCTGACATAGAGGTAAGACAGAGGACAGGTTTCTGGGTTTCCCGGGCTAGTGAGGGAAAGGGGACGGAGCAGGAAAAACCCCTTTCGCTCTGAGTCCTTTCGCCATTCAGAAGGGCTTTCAAGGCTTAGCAGGTGACCCTCGGTCCATCAAAAGGTTGAGGAATGGCTCGTTTCTGTTTTCAATGTAGATCACAAAAACAATCCAACAGCTGCTGAGGCAACAAAACCGTGGACAGGGAGATCAGGGTAACTCCCCATAAACAGTTGAATTCGTCGAGGGACGTGATTCGCTGCCGGATTTAAACAGGTGTCTCGGAGGCAGAGATCAAAACGGTTGGCGTCCCAGGGTGGACGGGTGCGCAGGGTGACGGTAAAAGAAAGGTGCAGAAAGAGTGGCCACCAACACCCTCTTTCTGACATTCTGCAACCCTGTGCTCCCTCCGGTCATCAAAGTCGGCTCCCTAAATGCCCCGGTTTCAGTTATATGTTCCTTCCCGTTGAGGTGTTTCAGATGCCAGAGGTTTGGCCATGTCAGAGACCGTTGTTCTGGGCAGGAGGTGTGCGGTGTTTGCTGCAAGGCAACCCATGAGGGCCGTGTAAAGATCCGGCAACATTGTGCAAACTGCGGTGGCGCCACCCTCCTCTTCACGAAAGTCCTCTGTGGATTCGGGGAATCCACTATACAACGCATCAAAACAGAAAAAAAAATCTCCTTTTTTGGGGCCCCGCAAACAGGTTGTGGTCAGTCAGACGCCAACACCCTCTTCTTATGCTTTTCGGCCGTAAAGACAGTTCCCACTCGGTCAGTCTGTTGCCAGACTGATGACTTCACGTTTTCAAAGACATTGCAAGGACGAATTGTTAAACTTGGGGAAGCAGGTTCACCACCTCCCAACCCCAAAAGTGACTGCCCCTGGTGGAGGAAAAAAATCCGCCACCCTCAGACTGCCCAGCAGTCTACAACATCTGCTACGGGGCAGATTAAAAAACCAGCAGTCCCCCTCGAACTCCTCTGTCCAGTGCCCGTGCGGGCAAGGGAGTTCAATCCAGTGTGGAGATGGTGGAGATGAGGGAAAAAACCTCCAGCGTCTCCCAAAACCAGACCTTCTTCATCTGTTGGCAAGTCTGCCAGCAGGGCTGAAGACCAACACAGTCCCGTGAAACTAAACAATAAATTTACCTTTTGAAGCAGATGTTTGATGAGGAGATGACCTGATTCTCTCCTTTTCGCCCTTTCACCATGGATAGTACAATATCCATTGGAATATCCGTGGACTAAATTCCCAAATTCGAGGAACTGCAGCTTCTGTGTCGATCTATAAAACCTTCCGTCGTGGCTCTTCAGGGAAACTCAAATTCAAAGCCAGAAGACCTTCATCTTTTTGGCTTTAATATTCTTTCAAAACCTGCACACCATCCACGTTGGGACTGTCAGGCGTGTTGCCCTTCTCATACACAAAACCTTTCTGTATAGTCCTGTCGCTCTGTCTACCTCCCTTCAGGCTGTAGCTGCGAGAGTCACACTCCACAAGACTGTGACAATCTGTTCCCTTTATCTTCCACCCTCTGTCCCGGTTTGTCGTCAGGACCTTGTCCCTCTGATAGGAGAACTTCCTCGACCTTTTTTTGCTGTTGGGTGACTTTAACGGTCACAATCCTCTTTGGGGTAGTGTCAGTACGTCATCCAGAGGTCTGCTAATTGAGGATGTCCTTTCGGATTTTGGATTTGTGTTGTCTGAACGACGGATCTGCAACTTACCTCCACTCTTCCACAGGTTCACTTCGTGTTTAGATTTGTCGATTTGTGACCCCTCGGGGTCCTGGACTATGAGTGGTCTGTCCATGACGATCTGCACGGAAGTGACCCTTTCCTGTCCTTCTACAACCCGTCATAACTGACACGTCTCTGTCTCTTTAACATCTAAATTATAAGAAAGCAAACGGATCTATTTGCAGCCACTATTTCTAAGGAATTCCAGGACTCTGATTTTCTTCAGAGTCCGGACCCCGCTGAATTTCAGACTAAAAACTGTGATCAAATGGGGCTAAAGCCTGTATTCCAGTGTCTTCCGATAAACTTCAAATGCCAAAAAAACCCTGGTTCGATTCAGACTGCCAACAAATTTCCAAAGTTCGAAAAAGGGCTCAGCGTCGGGTATACCAAGACCTTCGGGTCCCAACACTCGAGCCATCAGAACTCCTGCTAAATCAAGACACACTTTTAAAATCAGTAAACGTCCCGGGCCTGGGGAACTTCTGCTCCAGGCTGACATCAAAACTTCCAAGAAAAAAGTGTGGAACATCATTAAGAAAATCAAAGGGAAGAACACCTGTCCCCCTGTGAACCATCTCAAGTTTTCGGACTCTTTAATAACGGAGAAAAAAGCAGTTGCTAATCTGCTTGCTTCAACCATTGAAAGAATTCCTCCTCTTCTACAAACAGCCACTTTTGTCAAAAACAAAGCCCCTTTAAAGAAAATCACCCTGCAGCTTTTCGTCAGACAACATGGAAGACATATACAATCTTCCTTTCACGTTAACGAGCTGAAATCTGCCTTACTTTCTGCAGCGATTCCTCTCCAGGTCTAGATGAAATCCTTATCAACTGTGAAACCCTCTTCCGCAAATAGGTCTGAACATCCTGCTCAGGTATACAACCATGTGTGGACTACTGGTTTCTTTTCCCCCCCCTGGCGGGAAGCCCTCATTATTCCAATTCCCAAACCTGAAAAGATCTTTCTAACCCATCAAACTACCGTCCCATAGCTTTGACCAGCTGTGTCTTAAATTGATGGAGAAAATGGTCAATGCTAGACTCATGTGGAACCGAAACCGATGGCCCCCTTTGGCGAAAGAACAGTGTGGTTTCCGCAAACAGGACTTACAGTTGACCATTTGATTCGTCTGGAATCTACCCTTCGGAACGCCTTTTTGAACAGACAGCATGCAGTGGCAATTTTCTTTGACTTGGAGAAGGCCCCGATAACACCTGGAAGTCGGGGATACTTCAAGATCTATGATCTGGGTTTTCGAGGTCACTTCCGCTTTTCATTCAAAAATTTTTGGCAGAACGACAGTTTCAGGTCCGGGGTTGGCAACCACTCTCTCTGATGTCCCGAGCAGGAGTTGGGTGTTCCACAGGGGAGCATCTGTCTCCTGCCCTCTTTAGTATTAAGATCAACAACATTGTTCAATCAGTTCAGCAGGGTTCAGACGGGTCATTGTTTGTGGATGATTTCGCTGTTTACGCAACTGGAAGCCTGTACCCCAGTGTCCAGCGCAGGCTCCCGCTTTGCGGATAAAATCCATCAGTGGGCGGATGAAAACGGTTTCACCTTTTCTGCTACAAAAACCCAGTTATTCACTTCCATAATTTCCGTCTTTTTTCCAGATCCTGAACTTCAAGTCGGAATTCCCATTCCAGCTGTCAAAGAGGCCAAAATTTTTAGGGGTTATTTTTGACCAGAAACTTAAATTTCTCAGCCACATCAAAACCTCCCAAAAATGCTTGCCAGAAAAACACTGGGAAAATTCTGGGTCGTAACGCACACCGACTGGGGCGCTGATAAGAAAACTTTGCTGCACCTCTACAGAGCCATGGTCCATTCCAAACTGGACTACAGTTGTGCTGTGTACGGCTCTGCAAGATGTCTTACCTCAAACTCTTGGACCCTATCCACCATCAAGGGCTTCGTCTCTGTCTTGAGCGTTCCGCACCACCCCCGTGTACAGCCTGTTTCGCAGAGGCTGGTGAACCTTCACTGTCCCAAAGCAGGCTGAAACTGTTTTAAATTTCTATACCGACCCGTTCTCAGAACCAAAAAAACCCTGCCTATGACTGTCTTTGACCCTCCGTTCCAAAGTAAGTTTGAAAAAACCCTAAATGTATTCTGCCGTTTTGGTCTTCGTATGCAGCCTCCCCGTGCCCGGGAAAGCGGGCGACCGGAGAGTATCCCCAAATTTTCCAAGTTCCGGATCAACCCGTGGACCTTTTCCACAGAGATTCGTTCGATCTTGCAGCTTTCGCAAAGGGCTACCCGCTCTCTGGCGTCAAGGCATTGTATGCTGACTCTGTTTCCCAATTTTTCCATCCTATCAAAGTTTTCACTGACGGTTCAAGTCTGAAGATGGAGTGGGGGCCCGTGCAGCCTCTGCCTGGGCTCTTCTAGAACTGTTGGAACTTACATTCAGATGCTTCTGTCTATTCCCCTGAACTTACGTTCTGGTTTTGGCTTTGAAAATAATTCACAAACTTCGAAGAGCGATTTCTGGTTCTGTCGGATTCGTGTCAGCTTTGGAGGCCATGCTGGCGCAACCTTCCACAGAAATTTTACATTTCTTTGAATTTTTAGGCAATTGAAAGCGGGCGGTTACTACATTACCTTGCTTGGGTTCCTGGTCTGTTGGCATGTCGGGAACGAAATGGTTGAAACGTTAGCCCAAAAACGCCCAAGAAGAACTGTCCAACATTTATTCCCCTGCTCGGATGTGACACCCCCCAAAATAAATTAATGTGGAGACCCTTGGCAGGGATGAACACGCAGACGGAATAACAAACTTTTCAGATCCGTCCAAAACTTAGGGTTCCCCATCTACGTCGGAGGTTTGTAAGAGAGGAAACGGGTTTTCTTTTTGCCGGTGACACCCGGGCCCTTTGTATTTTCCAATCTTACCTTTTCTTCTTCTCTTCCTAAAATTAAAGTTCACTCAAACGAGTAGGTCACCAGCGCGCATGTTAAAAGAAAATAAAACTAAAAAAACGTCGACTCAAGACTGTTGCCCCGGAGCAAATCCGGCAACAAAAGGGAGCACTCGTTTCAGAGTTAAAGCCCGGCCAAATTCGGCCAGTAAAGTAAATATTGGGAAGTAAAATAGATCTCAAACTGTCGAATCATTGTTTTTCTAATGAGATTGCACGTAGAACTTGATGGCACCGCGGAGTTCCACAGCCGTAAGAATGGCATAAAAAAAATGTAAGTGGCTGTCAATATTGTGCAGGTATGGTAAACATTGACGCCAAATCCTGGTGCTACTTTTATTCAATACCATTTTCCTTGAAATCGATTACTTTAGCTCTCCCCCTTGGAAGATTTAATTTGATAAAAGCCCCCTTCTTCAAAGGGGTTTCCCATTCTAATTTCCCCTGTTTTTCCCTATACCCCCTTTTCTCGATGGGGTTCCCCTTTACAAAACCGTGCTGTCTCTTCTGAATCTTTTCGGGTTTCAATGTCCTTTTAATGGAAAGGTCCCAAACTGAGAAACCCCATTTCCAGTACTGGCAAACCCGGTTTTTTTGTAGCGTCGTCTTTAACCTTTTGGGGGGTCATTGATATTCCTGTATAAGAAACAAGATTTTATTTGTTTTTCTTACATACAAAGGGAATGTTCTTTCCCCTTTAACACAAACTAAAATCACCCTAAATTTTTCCGGTTTTTTGAATGATTATGGATGAATAATTATCAAATTTGGTGACGTTTGTTACATAACGCACCCTGCACTTTTTGGGATAAAATTTCCCTTTTTCCCAAGTACTTTCCCCTCTTGTAAAAGTTTAGATTTTCTTTAAAAATGCTTATCTTTCTTGTTTCTGATTGTTCTATATACTAAACTGTCACTGCAAAAACCTTAAGTATTTCCCAGGAAGGTTTTCAAATTATGTATTTTAAAAATAAGAAAAACAAGGGGCCCAGAACATTTTCCCTGTGGTACCCCTGACAAGCTGGTTCCCCTGGATGACGCCCCTTCCAAAACAACTTTCTGGTTCTCCCAACGGAAGATCAGCCCTTTAGCAAGAACCCCCAAAGCCGATGTTTTCTAATTTAAAGCGCACCCCTGGTCAACCTTATCAAAGGCTTTAGAAAAGTCTAATAAAATTGCATCTATTTGCTTTTGTTGTTAAAGACAAAAAAATCTTGAGAGTTGTCAAAATTTGATCTCACAATCCTTTCCTTTTAAAAACCCATTTTGGGGGATTTTTTAAAAAAAATCATATTTGTCAAGATGTCCTTATGCTCTTATATTATGTGTTCATGTTTAGCTGATATGGATGTAGAGATACGGGTCTATAGTTCTCGTTTTGTTTTGTCCCCCCTTTTTGAATAAGGGAAAATGCCGCATCCGCCACTCATCAGGTATTCCCCCCTGGTCCGTGAAGTGGTAAATGTTGGTATACCTCACTCAATTCATTGGCCATTTTTTAAGAGCTTCCCAGAACCCATCAGGACCAGTATTTGTTTTCATTGATAGGTCAAAACTTAAATACTCTGCTTTGTTTCTTTGATTTTTTACTTTGGGGAGTTTATCATCATCCTTAGTCTAATGTTAATTAAAGGTTGGGATTTAGAAAATGAACAAAACGCTTTTTTTAGTAATTTTGCTTTCCCCTTCAGGGTCCTGTATTAGGTTTTTTGGGTTGTTTCTGGGTCGGGATCCCAATGTGTCCTGTCTTTTACCCCTTATGAAAGACCATAATTTTTGTTTTGATGATCACCTTTAAATCATCAAATTAACATTTGGAGTGAAAAGCCTCATTCTCTCGACCCCTTTCTTAATATTTTATACCTAACCAAAATCTTCTAAATTTGGGGATGAATTTCAATTTTTAAAGAAACTTTTTTCCTTCTCAACAAACGTTATTTTTTGTAAAATCCATGGCTGGGATTCTTCTTGAAGTTATTTTAGTAGTATTTTGTCATCCAAAATAATTCCAAGTTAGTTTTATACATTTCCAAAGGTCACTGCATTATTTTAAACCCAAAAGGGGGACCCAAAAAAAGACACTAAATCAATACCTTGCCCCATTTTGGTAAATTTTAAAGGTGAAAAGCCCCGGGTGCATTCCCATTCAGCCCACTCAAAATGAAACATGTTCTTTTAAGTGTTGGCTTGCCGTGTGGACAAAACTTTTAAGGGGAGCCCAGAAGACCCTGTTCAGGGTTTCCCCCCTGATGTTCCTTGAGTTTTTGAAGATTTTAACATTTTTCTTCTGATTTAAGTTTTTAGGAAGAAAGATTTTTAACGAAGTTTCGGTAGTTTCTGACATTCTTTGAGAGAGTGTAAAAGGGGTGTTTTTTTTTTTTTTTTTTTTTTAAATGCTGGTGATTTTGATTTTAACGGGGCCCCCCCTGATGGTCCCTTTTGCGGTGGGCTGGGCTATAAGCAAATTATCTTATTTTATCTTATCCTGCATTCAGTTGGCAGTGCAATTCGCCCTAGGTGGAAGCAGTCACCTACCTAAGTCGCGTCATTTGGGGGGGTGTGAGTAAAAATTGCAAAAAAATTCGGGGCTTTTTAATGACCTAATTCTTAATCACCGAGCCCACGTCGAGGATAAAATGAATCAACGACATGAAATAACTCCTATGGGCATCATTTTTGTGTGATAAGCAGCGATGTTATCTAAAACCCTTTATGAACAGTACTGGTCCTCTGGCAGCGGGAGGTGGGGGTTTTTCTAGTGATTATTATGGTCACCCCACAGCCATCTTGTCCTGATGTTTATATGTCACGCGTGGTAAATAATGAAAAACCCGCCCAAAGGGTTTTTGCTTTTTCCTTTTTTGTTCCATTAGCTGAAACCAAATAAAAATAGCTCCCCAGCCGAAGGGTGTACATCTCTGAAGATAAAAATGTTCTCAGATACCCGACTGAAAGGTATACAAAGGGATATAATCAGATTTCTGCCGCCACATGAAATTTGTTAGCCTCAACCAAAACTCATTTTAAAATTGCGGGGGTGAACTTTAGTGTGTGTGCAGTTAACATTCACTGTGCTTTCTGGGTACCCCAGCGTGAGTTTCCCACAGTGTCAGCACTGTGTAGCTGACAAATCTGGTGGGGGTTGAAAACAGGACCATCTCCCACTGCCATCACCAACCTCTGTAACTTGCATCCCCACGTGAAACAAAGACGTGCATTAAAATGCACTAAACAGAAAATTTTTTATTACAAACAACATCAAACAACCTTCCCTGCTTGCCTCCTCTCCTCTCCCTCTCTCTCTCTCTCTTCTCCCCCCTCTTTTTCTCTCTCCCCTTCCTCTCTCTCTCTCTCTCTCTCTCTCCTCTCTCTTCTCTCTCTCTCTCTCACCCCCACCCCACACACACACACGCCTGATTTACTCTCTCTGTTTCCCCACTCTGTATAAACTTCATTTAAAAATTTCCCCATAGGCACAGTCTTTTTTCCTTTTTCAGAGGTAAACAAGACGACAGGAGTCAAAGAACAAACTCCAATGTTCGATGGAAATCAGCAAACTAACATGATGTTTTTAAAGACGGACACCCCTTTAGCATGGTAAAATCAGAAACAGGACACCCTTGGCAGGAACTAATCACATGAAGACGGACACCTGGGAGAGGTACTAATCATGTGAAGAAGGCCCCTGTGAGATGTAAAATAATCAGAAGACAGGACACCCGTGAGCATGGGAAAATCAGAAGCAGGGCCCTGGAGCCGGGGAACTATCAGAGACAGGACACCTGTGGCATGGTAACTAATCATGAAAACAGGGCCCTTTGGGATGGGAACTAACATGAAAACAGGCACCTGTGACATGGGAACTAAACATGCTCTTGTCACTTTTCCCTTTTCCCACCTATTGCTTTTTTGATTGACCATTGACGGAATGTAACAAACAAATGTATCATCACTGACAGGAATGTAACAAAAACGATCTCATTGCAGGGAAAGTAACAAACAAAATGTACCCCATTGACAGGAAGAAAAAAAAAAACTGTCCATCATTGACAGGAATGTAACAAAAAACTGAATCATCTTGACAGGAAAGTAACAAACATCTGTACCCCATTGAAGGAAGAACAAAAAAACTGAATCTCATTGACAGGAATGTAACAAACAACAAATCACATTTACAGGAATGTAACAAACAACTGTACACATTGGGCAGGAATTAACAAAAAACTGTACCATATTGACAGGAATTAACAAACAACTGAACATCATTGACAGGAATGTAACAACATCGTACCATCATTGACGGAAAGTAAAAAAAAACGACCATCATTTTACAGGAATGTAACAAAAAACTGAATCATCACTGACAAAGTAACAAACAACTAACTCATTGACAGGAAGTCAAACAACTTCCATCAGGGGCGGAAAGAACAAAAAATACCATCATTTCAGGAAAGTAACAAACAACTGTACCATCTGACAGGGAAGTAACAAACAAAGTACCATCTTGACAGAAGTAACAAAAACTTTACATCATGCAGGAAAGTAACAAAAAACTGACACACTGACGGAATTAACAAACAACGAATCATCATGACAGGAATGTAACAAACAACTACCTCATGGACAGGAAGTAACAAAAAACTGTACCCTCATTGACAGGAATGTAACAAACAACTGTACCATCATTGACGGAATGTAACAAACAACTGAATCACATGACGGGAAAGTAACAAACAACTGTCCCATTGACGGAATGTAACAAAAAACTGTACATCAGGACAGAAAGTAACAAACAACTGTACCATCATTGACAGGAATGTAAAGAACAATGAATCATCATGGACAGGGAAGTAACAAACAAAGACCATCATTTCGGATGTAACAAACCTGTACCATTAGGACAGGAATGTAACAAACAACTGAATCATCATGGACGGAAATTTAAAAAACAACTGTTTATCATTGACAGGGAAAGTAAAAAAACAAATTACAACATTGAAGGAAAGTAACAAAAAAACTGTCCATCATTGCAGAATGTAACAAAAAACTGTACCATCATTTACAGGGGTTTTCAAACAACTTCCAATTTACAGGAAGTAACAAACAACTAATCATCATTGACAAAAGAACAAAACTGACCATCATTTCGGAATTAACAACAACTGAAACACATTTACAGGAATGTAACAAAAAAAAAATCATCATTGACGGAATGTCACAAACAAATGTATCATCATTGACAGGAATGTAAAAAAAACTGTACCCATTGACGGAATGTAACAAACAACTGAAAACCTCTTTACGGAATGAAACAAACATCGTACCATCATTGAAGGAATGTAAAAAAAAAACTGTATCTCATGGGACAGGAGTGTAACCCCAAAAACTGAAACATCACTGACAGGGAAAGTAACAAGCAACTGAATCATCATTGCAGGGGTAACAAACACTGTACCAATTTTACAGGAATGTAACAAACAACTACCATCATTGACAGGGAAAGTAACAAAAAAACTACCATCATTGACAGGAATTAACAAACAACTTACCATCATTGACGGAAAGTAACAAACAACTGTACCCTCATTTCAGGAAAGTAAAAAAACAAATGTATCATCATGGAAGGAATGTAACAAACAAATGAATCATCACTGAGGGAAAAACAAACAAATGAATCACATGGGCAGGGAAAGTAAAAACAACTACCCTCATGGAAGGGGAAAGTAACAAACAACTGTACCATCATTTAAGGGAAGTAAAAACAAAGTACCATCATTGACAGGAAAGAAAAAAAAATGAATATCACGACAGGAATGTAACAAAAAAACTGTACCATCATTGACAGGGAAGTAACAAAAAACTTTTTCTGGCAGGGTGAAAAACAATGTACCCTCATTGAAGGGAAAGAACAAACAACGAAAATCATGGGAAGGAAGTAACAAAAACTGTACCTCATTGACAGGGGGTAAAAACAACGTACCATTTGGGCGGAGTAAAAAAAAACTGAATACATTGACAGGAATTAAAAAAACAACTGTTCATCACTACAGGGAAAGTAACCAAAAACTTTTCCGCATTGACCGGGGGGTAACAAACAACTGTACCATCTTGAAGGGGAAAGTAACAAACAACTGTACCCTCATTGACAAAAATTTAAAAAACAACTGTATCATCATTGACAGGAAAGTAACAAACAACTGAAACATCCTGACAGGAAATGTCAAAACAATGAATCTCATGACAGGGAAGTAAAAACAACTACCAATTGACAGAATGTAACAAACAACTGTACCACATTTACAGGAAATTAAAACAAATTAAAAATCATTCAGGTGTAAAAAAACAACGTCCATCATTTACAGGAATGTAAAAAACTCTTACCTCATTGAGGAATGTAACAAACAAATAATCATATGACGGAAAAGTAACAAACAACTACCTCATTGACAGAATGTAAAAACAAAGACATTGCAGGAATGTAACAACAAATGTACCATCATTGACGGGAAAGTAACAAACAAAATTCCATCATTGACAGAAAAGTAACAAACTCGTCCTCATTGACAGGAAGTAACAAACAACTGAATCATCATTTACAGGGTGTAACAAAAAACAAAAAACATCATTGCAGGAAGTAACAAGCAAATGTATCATCATTGACAGGAATGTAACAAGCAACTTTTCCCCATTACAGGAATGTAAAAACAAATGTACCTCTTGACAGGAAAGTAACAAAAAACTGTACCATCATTGCAGGAAAAGTAACAAACAAAATGTATATCATTGACGGAATGTAACAAACAAATGAATCATTGACGGAATGTAACAAAAAACTGACCATCATTGACAGGATGTAACAAACAAATGCAGGGTTTGGGTTTACTAGTGCGCCCCGCGGCATTACCGCATCGCTTCCGCAAATGCCGATCGACTCTGCTTGCCGTGTGTAAAGGGGGCATCGCTTTTCGGTACCATGGCCACCGTCTCACTTTAGGCCTACCGCGGGGACTGACGCGCAGACCGCGGCAAAACATCTTTATTTTGTCCGGATTTTTAGGTCTGCTAGCGACCCCTGCAACTTTCTGCCAATCATGTTAGTCTACGTCGCCTTTTGGGGTTGCTTTCGGTTTGCTTTTAGGATAGCGATCTGTCTGTGAAAGTTTCCGCCAGTTTTGGGGTTTTTTTTTTGAACGGTCATGCCCCCAAAAAAAAGCCAAACTTTTGCCAGGCAGGCATCTTGGTTTCGGGCAACCGCAGCCGTCACCGTCGGAATCGCCGAAAATTCAGTCAGGGCCCCTCTCACCCAGTGGGGCAGCAGTGTACGGCCAAGTGAAATAGACCCCTGTGTTCTAAGAAAACTTTTCCCGTCAACGTGGTGACCCCTTTCCCGGGCTTAGGTTGAGGCGGCAGATGTCCCCTTTTTGTGGCCGTAAACACGGGAAAAAACAGTTTTCTGTGGGAACGGACAATTTCCCCACAAGTCACTCATCCCCATGTTAAAAGGCTTTCATCAGTTTTGATGAAGCACGCTGAAGCACGAACATGCGGAAGGGAGAAGACGCTTGAGCAAAAAAGAACCGTGGTAGTGGTTGAAAGGTATGTTTTGAAGAAAAAAGAGCAAAACAAATACTGAATCAAATAGCTGCAAGAGGCCTCGTTCATTAAACCGCATCCAGAATCAAAAAACGAAAATAAAAAACACCTTTAAATTGTAACAATCGCAAAAAGGGATTTTTAAGAAAAACTCTTCGCGGACACACTCACAAAAAACAAAAAAAGTTCAGAGAAAAGGGGAAAACAAAAGTATTTCCTCGAAAATTACACGTTTTTCTTTGTTACAATTAAATTGATGTTTTTCCTTTTTTTCTGTGTTTTAACTTTTTTTGGTATGGTTTGGATGCAAGGAAAGGACTTCCATTTCAAAATTTCGCTCACTGATGCAGTTTTTCTGCCCTAAAGTACCGAAAAGTTGAGCACTTTTGCTGTAGAAACAAAAACTCCGAAATCACCAAAAAGTTT
>CM031599.1:105392366-105394866 GCA_018398815.1 Conus ventricosus
TGCTAATTCTATAAGTAGATTGCTTGAGAGGTGAGGTGATTAGGGAATATAAATGCTTCCCAAAATGAGCCTTCAGCAAGCATATAGTCTCAAGGGGGAGACAATCTCCAATGGGCGAGGAACTCACTAACATATAACTCCTGGTCAGATACCGGTATTTCGAAACTTGATTGTTTTCTCTCAGTGACCGCGGAAAGTGGTAACTTGACTCTTCTGCCTTTTCGGTTTTAAGAAGAATGCTATCCCAGAAAAAGGCTGGAGTGCAATACCGTAGTATGTTTGTTGAGTTTTCAAATATGCAGATATGAATGCTTATCTCCCCTTATTTCTTCAATCTAAGACATAAGAGCAAGCTTTGGTTTATAATTGAATATTTCTTGCAGTCATTGCAACACCGGACTGCTCTGTAGGTTGCTGGAATGGTGCTTGCTTAATTATCCTTGGAATTTATTAGTCTATTATAATTTAGTCCCTTGCGGATTCATTTTAAGAAACTGGCCCTCAGCACTTGTGTCTTAAGAGGTTGTCTTTTTATATTTTCTACTTTTCACATGAAAATGTAGCTTGTTTTGCTCTTTCGTGATTTTCTTTTGCTTCTTGGGTGGCACCTTTGGTTGTTGTTTTTTTGAAAACTCAACAAACATACTACGGTATTGCACTCCAACATTCTTCTTAAAACCGAAAAGGCAGAGGAGTCAAGTTACCACTTTCCGCGGTCACTGAGGAGAAACAATCAGGTTTGAAATACCGGTATCTGGTAAGGCTTTATACTTACATTTTCCGTGTATATGCATATTGTCTGTATGTCGCTCCAGACATGGCACTACGACTGCTCCTGTAAAGTTTGTACATGACTGCGTTGTTGCCCTTGAGAATTATCTTCTTTTTCTTCTTTCTGTGTTCTGATTTCTCTGCAGCTTTAACTCTATTGATCATCCAATACACCCGTCTTGTCCTCGAAATATAGTTTGCATATCCGACCTTTCGCCATTGAGATTCCACTCCTACCTGTCTGTGAGCAAAGAGTGTGCGTTGAACAGACGAATCTTTTCTCTTTACTTTCCAACTCTTCAGTGGTGTTTCTCAAGGCTCTGTTCTTGGTCCAATCTTGTTTGTTTCTTTACACATATGACCCTTGGCTGATTTAGCCTTTCGCCATTCTCTGCCCCACGTACAGCTAGCAGAGCCTATCTGATGATATGGGTCCAGTGAACAACACCATGCATTACATTTTTACCCAGTCCTAAATTTCAGATCTGAAATCATGGACGTTATCTGACAAATTTCAACGGAATTAAGACAACATACACAGAAACTGTACCGATAGTAACCCACAGATGCTGTTGCCTCTCCCCGTCTGGCTGGCATCATCTCACAAAATGGGAACAGAGATGTATTTCTCTAAACTGGTACGGAATGTGGCTGTGTGACCAAGTGAAACCTCCTGGTTTCACCACAGGCATCCTTTATCTATCGCTTGTGCTACCTTAATCTCAAAGGAGTCAGTTCTGTCAGCCACTGCCTGTCGCACGAAGCCACTGCTACTCTCACTTGCTCCGTCATCCTGCCTTCAATACTGCATGACATATTTGCTGTGGCGGTGTTCCTACCTGTCGCGCACAAGCATGGTCTCTCTTGATTCTAGAAAATTCAGAATATCGTTGTACAACTGAGTGTGTTTTCACATCCTTCTGCCATGATCACGTTCCCGTTCCCTCTGTTCCTCGCTCCCTCTCCTGGCTGCCAGCAGATAAGACAACACGCGTTCTGTCTTCTGGTGCTGTAAGTTGCTGAATAACCAGGCTCTGTAACACTTGGTTGAACTGTTCAGTCCGTAGACATGTTTTGTTAACGTCTGTGTGACATCGGCGTCTGCTCGATCGTGTCTTCAGGACAACGACAACACCATAGGGGCCGACGCTCTTCCCCTGGCTCCCTCCCTCCCTCCACCCTCAGCTAGCTCTCGAGCTCGTCACGCAAACTGGACCACCCGCGTAGAAGCGTCTCTAAACATCTTCTTTCTTGCAAACCGTGATCTAATGCCTATCCATCATCCTTCTGCTGTAATCCTTATCTGTGTGACTGCTATGCTAGCAAGCAAGCAGGCAAGCAAGCAGGCAAGCAACAAGCGCACACGTGTGTGTGTGTGTGTGTGTGTGTGTGTGTGTGTGTGTGTGTAAGTGTGCGGTGTGTGTGTGTGTGTGTGTGTGTGTGTGTGTGTGTAGGCGAGCGGGCGAGCGAACGGGGAGAGGGAGGGAGAGGGCATGATCAATCGCAACTTCCAATAAATCGCGGCGCACGAGAGAATTAGGATACTAAAAATACCCGTCAGATCTCTCTGTCTCTCTCTCTCTCTCTCTCTCTCTCTCTCTCTCTCTCTCCTCTCTCTCTCTCTCTCTCTCTCTCTCTCTCTCTCCTCTCTCTTCTCTCTGTCTGTCTGTCTGTCTGTCTGTCTGTCTGTCTGTCTGTCTCTCTCTCTCTCCTCTCTCTCTCTCTCTCT
>CM031599.1:105402366-105404866 GCA_018398815.1 Conus ventricosus
TATAATTGCTGCCACTTTTGCTGCCATAACTATTATGCTGCTGCTTTTCTTGCTGAAACTGTCATTGCTCCTGCTTTTGTTGGTACTATTTCCTTTGCTATTTCTTTCGTTAGGTTTGCTGCTGCTTTTACTGCGATAGCTATTACTACTGCTGCTTTTACTGCGAAAGCTATTACTACTGCTGCTTTTACTACAATAACTCTTATTGCTGCTTTCACTGCGATAACTATTGCTGCTGCTTTTACTGCGATAGCTATTACTATTGCTGCTTTTACTGCGATAGCTATTACTACTGCTGCTTTTACTACAATAACTCTTGTTGCTGCTTTTACTGCGATAACTATTGCTGCTGCTTTTACTGCGATAGCTATTACTACTGCTGCTTTTACTACAATAACTCATATTGCTGCTTTTACTGCGATAACTATTGCTGCTGCTTTTACTGCGATAGCTATTACTACTGCTGCTTTTACTGCGATAGCCATTACTACTGCTGCTTTTACTGCGATAGCTATTACTACTGCTGTTTTTACTGCGATAACTATTGCTGCTGCTTTTACTGTGATAACTATTATTGCTGCTGCTTTTACTGCGATAGCTATAACTACTGCTGTTAGTGCGATCAATGTTATTGCAGCTTTTACTAAGATAGCTATTGTTGCTGCTTTTAGTGCAATAACTATTGTTGCTGCTTTTAGTGCGATAAATATTGTTGCTGCTTTTACTGCAATAACTATTGTTGCTGCTTTTAGTGCGATAAATATTGTTGCTGCTTTTACTGCGATAACAAATATTGCTGCTTTTACTGTGATAACTATCGTTGATGCTTTTACTGCGATAGCTATAACTGCTGCTTATACTGCGATAACTATTATTGCTGCTTTTACTGTGATAACTATTGTTGCTGCTTTTAGTGCGATAACTATTATTGCTGCTTTTCCTGTGATAACTATTGTTGCTGCATTTACTGCGATATCTATTGTTGCTGCGTTTATTGCGATAACTATTATTGCTGCTTTTAGTGCGATAACTGTTGTTGCTGCTTTTACTGTGATAACTATTGTTGCTGCTTTTACTGCGATAACTATTGTTGATGTTTTTACTACGATAACAAATATTTCTGCTTTTACTGTGATAACTGTTGTTGCTGCTTTTACTGCGATAACTATTGTTGCTGCTTTTACTGCGATGACAAATATTTATGCTTTTGCTGTGATAACTGTTGTTGCAGCTTTTACTGCGATAACTATTGTTGCTGCTTTTACTGCGATGACAAATATTTCTGCTTTTACTGTGATAACTATTGTTGCTGCGTTTAATTATGATAAATATTGTTGCTGCGTTTACTGTGATAGCTATTGTTGTTGCTTTCACTGTGATAACTATTGTTGCTGCTTTTAATGCGGTAACTATTGTCGCTGCTTTTACTGCGACAACTATTATTTCTTCTTTTAGTGCGATAACTATTGTTGCTGTTTTTACTGCAAAATCTATTACTGCCGCTCCTTTCACAACAGTATCATTACTGCTGCTGCTTTTACTGCAACATCTATTACTAATGCTGCTTTTACTGCAACATCTATTACTAATGCTGTTTTACTGCAACATCTATTACTAATGCTGCTTTTACTGCAACATCTATTACTAATGCTGTTTTTATTGCAACATCTATTACTTATGCTGCTTTTTCTGCAACATCTATTACTAATGCTGTTTTTACTGCATTATATATATATATTATATATATATATATATATATATATATATATATATATATATATATAATATATATATATATATATATATATGTATATATATATATATATATATATATATATATATATATATATAACTGCCGCTGCTTTCACCACGGTATCATTACTGCCGCTGTTTCTACTGCAATGTCTGTTACAACTGTTTCTTTTGCTGCAACATCTATTACTACTGCTGCTTTTACTGCAGTATCTATCACTTCTGCTGCTTTTACTGCAGTATCTATCACTTCTGCTGCTTTTACTGCAGTATCTATTACTTCTGCTGCTTTTACTGCAGCATCTATTATATTACTACTGCTGCTTTTACTGCAGTATCTATCACTACTGCTGCTTTTACTGCAGTATCTATCACTACTGCTGCTTTTACTGCAGTATCTGTTATATTACCACTGCTGCTTTTACTGCAGTATCTATCACTGCTGCTTTTACTGCAGTATCTGTTATATTACTACTGCTGCTTTTACTACAGTATCTATCACTGCTGCTTTTACTGCACTATCTGTTATATTGCCACTGCTGCTTTTACTGCAGTATCTATCACTGCTGCATTTACTGCAGTATCTGTTATATTACCACTGCTGCTTTTACTGCAGTATCTATCACTGCTGCTTTTACTGCAGTATCTGTTATATTACTACTGCTGCTTTTACTGCAGTATCTATCACTACTGCTGCTTTTACTGCAGTATCTGTTATATTACTACTGCTGCTTTTACTGCAGTATCT
>CM031599.1:105409866-105412366 GCA_018398815.1 Conus ventricosus
ACACACACACACACACACACACACACACACAACCGAAAGAGTTTAAATCTTTTGAAGTTCAAACGAAATTAAATGAATTCAGTCTTCTAGTTTGGCAGTGTGTGTGTTTGATGCAAAGTGTGTCTGTCTTAGACCATTGTTTAATTAGAAAAATAATAAAATAAAATAAACGAGACAAAAGGCGGATTTCCAGTCTAAAAGATAGATCTGATATCAGCCTTTTTGGTCTAGAAGAGAAGAGAATCGGTCACAAAAGCATACGTTCAGGACATTAACCGATAGACGTGAAATATGTTTTACATTCAGGACATTCAACGATAGACGTGAAATATGTTTTACGTTCAGGACATTTACCGATAGACGTGAAATATGTTTTACGTTCAGGACATTTACCGATAGACGTGAAATATGTTTTACGTTCAGGACATTTACCGATAGACGTGAAATATGTTTTACGTTCAGGACATTTACCCATAGACGTGAAATATGTTTTACGTTCAGGACATTTACCGATAGACGTGAAATATGTTTTACGTTCAGGACATTTACCAATAGACGTGAAACATGTTTTACATTCAGGACATTCACCGATAGACGTGAAATATGTTTTACGTTCAGGACATTTACCGATGGACGTGAAATATGTTTGACGTTCAGGACGTGTATCGATAGACGTGAAATATGTTTTACGTTCAGGAATTCACCGATAGACGTGAAATATGTTTATTTTCTGCCAGTAGTATATCATGATATACTACTTCTGCCCTTTTGTCTGCCATGGACGGCCCCCACACAGGGTTTTAATAGACTGCAGGCTCAATTGAAAGGACTGGGACAATGCAGTCGAGTTTCATCCACTTCATGGCTGCAGGTGTCTGTATGTCTCAGGCCTGATTTATTCCGGATATATTTATGACAGAGAGCGTAAAGTGCAGGCCCGTCATGCAGTCTCAGACTGCACAGGAACTCCATAGAAACATCTTCTTCATCATCCTCATCCATCAGCATGAAAAAATCTCAAATTCTGTGGCCCTTTATGCCCTGCTCACACGGTGACCTCAGGTTTGATTCCCGGGCCATATCCGTGGGGATACCGGGGGGCCTTTTGCACAAATAGTTCCCCCACCTTCTGGACATTCTGTTCTAGTAACGTCCCCTTTTCATTTCGCTCTCAGTAATTCTTGTCTCCTTCTTTTGCTGTACTGTCGTCTGCTGTCCTTTCTGTCTACCACATCTTTTATCTATCTTTTCCCACAACCTCTTCCCACAAATTTCTGCACTCAACGAAGTCGGGAGTGAACTGACACGCTACCAGATACTGGAACGCTGAAGAAGAAAAAGAAGAAGAAGAAGAAGATTCCCGGCCATCTCCACGTGTACACGCTTGACGAGTTCGTCTGGAGCTAGTCAGCACCGGTCAGTTTATGTGGAGTATGGATGAACAGACGTGGGTGGGCGACCCCCCCCCCTCCCCCCCTCCAAAAGGGGAACGCTGGACGCTCAATCACGCTGGCTCCGCGACTAAAAGAACATTGTCGTCCTTTTTGGTAGTGGTGCCCTGCTTAGGATGTTGATGTTCTTTTGAAATATCTCTCCGTGTGCCCACCAACCTAGCAACTGACAGTGTATACACTTATGCATGTGTGTGTGTGTGTGGGGGGGGGGGGGGGAGGTGTGGTTGTTTTTTTGTTAGTTTCTTTTTGTGTTTGTTTGTTTGCGACTGAGTACACTTTTTGAGAATTGCTTAACTTTTGAAATATTTGCTCTAAATTTTAATATATTTGTTTTCTTCTATTATTGCTTGTCCTTTTTGTGCACTAAAAAAAATATAAAGAAAATAAAATAAAAAAGCCACCAAATTCATAGATGGATCATATAAAACATATATTTACAATACTGAAACTACTTTCATTCACTCACAGATCATTGGATTGTAACACATGAAACTCTTTATTCAATCTTAGACAAATAAGAGGTTTATAACATTATTATCGGCACAAATTCTTAGATACAAATTTGAATTAATCTGTACATCACAAGCTTAAAACAAGTGTATGTTGTAGACAGTGACTGACAGTGAGAGGAATTGTTGGTTGTTTTATGATTAAACATGTGTTTATATGTTCATGATGATCTTGCTGAAGGAATTAAAAAAAAAGATTTTTTTTTACAAAAATAGCAAAATTAAAAAACAAAAACTGGAAAAAAAGCAAATAAAACAAAAACAGAAAACAAACAAAACAAAAAAAACGGACAGGCTTTAGGGAGTTTCAGTTTCAGTTTCATCAAGGAGGTGCCACTGCGTGCGGACAAGTCCGCATGCGCTACACCACATCCGCTAAGTTTTGAGACCACACACTGCGCATGAGTTAAAGCTGATGGATAAATGAATTGATGACTAAGATGAGAGAATTGAAGAAGAGGGTCTCGTGGCTGCGACTTTGCCGATGTCTGCACTACGCATTAGGCCAACTGACTGGCCAGACCTTGAGTACGTACC
>CM031599.1:105420506-105435329 GCA_018398815.1 Conus ventricosus
AAACTGGTTTAAATAAACATTTCTCATAGAGAAAATTTGTTTTTATCTGTAAAGCTTCTGTCATTTTCTTCCCCTTTGTAAACATGTCTGCTTTGCTGTTTTATTTTATGCTTGCCTGAAAAGTTCAAAAATTGACGAAATGTAGCATGTACGTAAAGACAAAGCATGGTGTGTTGCAGGTCCAGCGGGGTTTTTTAACGTGTATTTAGTGGATGGTGTGACGGGACACATCGTCTTCCACGAAAACCATAAGCGTACACGAGGCCCTGTCAACGTGGTCCATGCCGAGAATTGGGTGGTGGTAGCCTCCTTGGATTCTAATATGTGACCTCAGTATCATACAGAAGCAGCATATTGCAGGAGCCTTGACACACTGTTATGCTGTCAGAGATCTCCACAGTGGTCACTCCTTTGTCTAGCACAGCAGACAATGCAGTCCAGTCTTGTACGTTGTCCATTCAGGACATCTGTCTGTTGGACCACGATCTTCTTGACGCCTTGTTAGATGAGTTTGCACAGGACCTTGGATCTTCATGACGCCCTGTTAGACGAGTTTGCACAGGACCTTGGATCTTCTTACGCCCTGTTAGATGAGTTTGCACAGGACCTTGGATCTTCCTTAGCCCTGTTAGATGAGTTTGCACAGGACCTTGGATCTTCCTTGACGCCAATTTAGATGAGTTTGCACAGGACCTCTGATCTTCATGACGCCCTGTTAGATGAGTTTGCACAGGACCTTGGTTCTTCCTTACGCCCTGTTAGATGAGTTTGCACAGGACCTTGGATCTTCTTACGCCCTGTTAGATGAGTTTGCACAGGACCTTGGATCTTCCTTACGCCCATTAGATGAGTTTGCACAGGACCTTGGATCTTCTACGCCTGTTAGATGAGTTTGCACAGGACCTCGATTTTGCCGGACCATTGATTCTGACGCCCTGTTAGATGAGTTTGCACAGGACCTCTGATCTTCCTTACGCCCTGTTAGATGAGTTTGCACAGGACCTCAGATCTTCATGACGCCCTGTTAGATGAGTTTGCACAGGACCTCAGATCTTCATGACGCCCTGTTAGATGAGTTTGCACAGGACCTCTGAATCTTCATGACGCCGTGTTAGATGAGTTTGCACAGGACCTCAGATCTGCATGACGCCCTGTTAGATGAGTTTGCACAGGACCTCTGATCTGCATGACGCCCTGTTAGATGAGTTTGCATCAGGACCTTGGATCTTCATGACGCCGTGTTAGATGAGTTTGCACAGGACCTCTGATCTTCATGACGCCGTGTTAGATGAGTTTGCACAGGACCTCTGATCTTCATGACGCCGTTAGATGAGTTTGCACAGGACCTTGATCTTCCTTACGCCCTGTTAGAGAGTTTGCACAGGACCTCTGATCTTCATGACGCCCTGTTAGATGAGTTTGCACAGGACCTCTGATCTTCTTGACGCCCTGTTAGATGAGTTTGCACAGGACCTTGGATCTTCCTTACGCCCTGTTAGATGAGTTTGCACAGGACCTCTGATCTTCATGACGCCCTGTTAGATGAGTTTGCACAGGCCATGGATCTTCTTACGCCCTGTTAGATGAGTTTGCACAGGACCTCTGATCTTCATGACGCCCTGTTAGATGAGTTTGCCAGGACCTTGGATCTTCCTTACGCCCTGTTAGATGAGTTTGCACAGGACCTCTGATCTTCATGATGCCCTGTTAGAGATTTGCACAGGACCTTGGATCTGCCTTACGCCCTGTTAATAGTGTGCACAGGATCTCTGATCTTTCATGACGCCCTGTTAGATGAGTTTGCATTCCAGGACCTTGAGTTTCCTTACACCTCTGTAGATGAGTGTTGCACAGGACCTCTGAGCCTCATGGACGCCCTGTAAGATGATTTGCACAGGAAACTCAGATCTGTCCTTACCCCTGTTAGAAGAGTTTGCACAGACCTCTGATCTTCCATGACACACTTCATGCTCCTTGTCCTGCAACCCTGAGGTCTCTGCCATTCAAATTAACTGAAGAATTTCGAACTTGAAAATCAGTTTCACAATGGCTTTCAAGGAGCCCATTACTCCTTCCACTAGCTCTGCAACATTAAGGTGGTCAAGCCAGTGTCTTGCATGAAGGATCAGGAATAATAAAAATCCTTCAAAAATCATCAGTAGGATTTGTCCATTGTTTCCCACCATGATCAGCATCAGTTGTTGTTTTGAGGTCGGTTCTGTGTGCGTGTGTGTGTTTTTGCATGGTTTGGTGTGTTGAGTGTGAGGGTGTACGAGCGTGTGTGTGTGGGCGTCATGAGCAGTATACAAGGAATTGAGCTCCATTGTATGTAATTGGGGTGTTCTGTGCATGAATCGGTTTTACAGTTAGAAACACCAAAGTTGGCTTTGGGACATTTGGGTGTGTGTGCACATGCACGTATTGTATTGAATGTATTGAAAGGAACTTAAACGCAACTCCTTTGTATGTGTTTTTCTGTTCAGTACTCATTCTACAGTGTAACACCGATATGTATGTGTTTTCTGTGCAAGTTACTCATTCTACAGAGAGAAGCACCTCTAATATGGGTTTTTCTGTGCATACTCATTCTACAGTGAGAACACCGCTATGTATGTGTTTTCAGTGCATCACTCATTCTACAGTGAGAACACCGCTATGTAATGTGTTATTCTGGGCAAGTACTCATTCTACAGTGATAAGCATTGCGCTATGTAGGTGTTTTCTGTGCAGCCTCATTCTACAGTGGAGAAGCACCGCTATGTATGGTTTTCTGTGCATATCATTCTATTCTACAGTGAGAAGCATTGCGCTGGTATTGTTTTCGTGCAGTACTCGTTCTACTAAACAGTGAAAGCATTGCCGCTAGTGTGTGTTTTCTGTGCAGTACTCATTTCTACAGTGAGAAGCATAGCCGCTGTGTATGTGTTTTCTGTGAGTAACTCTTCTACAGAGAGAAGCATTGCCGCATATGTGTGTGTTTTCTGTGCATATCACATTCTACATGAAAGCATCGCGCTATGTATGTGGTTTCTGTGCATACTCATTCTACAGTGAGACAATTGCCGCTATGTATTTTTTTTCTGTGCAGTAACCAATCTCCCCCTACAGTGAGAAGCACCGCCGCTATGAAGATGGCGTGCTGGAACTGTACGAGGGGAAGAGCAGAGCAACTCCACACCATCTCCTCCCTCTCCCCTCCCCCCAACACTCTGGTGCTGCTGCTGTCCTACATCTTCCCTGTCCATCCACTGCATGGCCTCTTCTGGTCACTGAAAGGGGCATCACCAACAACCTGATCATGAGTCAGGCAATGTCATGGGGGGGAGTCATGCCACTTTCACTTTTGGACCTAGTGATACACTCCCATGCACGCGTGCCCGTGCACACACACACACACACGACACACACACTCAACACACACAACACATATGTGATGTGAAAAATGGCCCCAAAAAGTAAAGAAACTTGGGGAACCACTTTGTGAATGCTATTAAAGAATACATGTGTTCTCTGAGGATCAGCAGACCATTTTGCAACTGGTGTGCTTACAAGATTTACAGAAAATCACAAATTGGGCATCTAATTTGTACTGTTATAATCAAATTCAATGCTATGAAAATAGTCCTGATAGAAAAGCAAAAGTTAAAGCAACTTTCAAATGGACAAAAAAAAAGGCTCAATTCTATTCTCAGTAAAGGGATTTGGCATGTAAACCAGGGATGTGAGACATTCTTTTGTTTTCATAGATAGACAGAAATATCCTTTAAACATTTTCCTGAAATTGACTTGAACGTGTAAATAGGGTTTAGAAAATAGACATCAATTTATAAAAATAGCTCTAGTGGAATGAGTATGCAAAGAACAGTTCAGTGATGGATTTGGCGATGATTAATGGTTTTGTGATAAAGCTTTGGTTTCATGCTTTGACAGAATATCCTTTGAACATTTTCTGTAAATGGATTCGAGGTGTGAATATGGGTTTGGATAGAATAGTTTTGGTTAAAATCAGCTCTGAAAAAGCAACCAATCACATTTTTTGGTGAATGGATTTGGCAAATGATTATTGATTTGTAGAGAATCATTTGGTTTCATAGCTTCTGACAAATACATTTGAAATATTTTCAGTGAATGGATTTGGCAACAAAATAGTTTTTTGATGATAGGTCATTTAATTCATAGGCTGTGAAAGGAACATCCATCCAACACAACAGTGGATGGAGACTGTGGACTGTGGTGGAGAGAGCTGAAGTGAGTGCAGCAGGGAGGCAGTGCCTGAGTGGTACTGGACAAAGAGAGAGCAGTTAAAACCCTTACGGCCGCCAACATTGCATGTGGCTCACCGCCAGTGTCCCGAAATGTGCCAACTATGGCTACCTACTCCCTGATGCTCTCACTCTCCACATTGATGAGATAGAAAAGCAAGCAATAACGTCAGGTTGGGATTCCCTGACTCTGTGCCTCACAGCCATTTGCTTCAGCAGAGCGTGTTCAGTGAAGTAGATTTTTATGATATATAACTGATTGTTTTTTAATTCCCTATTGATGTCACAACCTAGCACTTTTCAGGTATACAGAGCCATGCCGTACATTTACCACAGCTCAGGTGCGATAAATATTGAATAGACCATCAGTTGATCTTGATTCTGAGAAGAACACCCCAGATTGTGACCAGGAATCATTAAGTGATAGTTGAAGCTTGACCCGAATTACCCAAAGAGAGACTGACGTCTGATGGACGCGAGCCAATGGTTAGGGCTGCCAATGTAGGGCGTGCCGAAAGTGTAGGGCGGCCAAGTGTTAGGCGTGCAAGTGTAGGAGGGCGTGCCAAGTGGCAGCCTTAGGAGCAAATAGTATCAGCGTGGAGTGTGCAGTGTGTTGTTTGGCTCTGAGCCAACTGCTGTGACGAACTGAAAGCCATGTGATAAGAAGATAGGGGCGACACAGCCTAAGAGACAATGAACAGCAAGCACAGCTGGCTTCCAACCTCTTAAGGACGAAAGGGCATGGCGATTGACATCTGTCAGAGGTGTGCTTGCAGAGATGACTGAGGGAAATTATATGACCAGCTGGACTCCATACACCCTAGGAGAAAATGCTCCTCAGGTTTCTAAACACCGAGGCAGTGAATGACTTTGTTTTCATCATTAGAAAAATATTGCTTTCAACTGTGAGAGTGAAAGGAATGTTGTAATTGTGCTCGAGTTTGTCGGCGAGCCTACGACGTTCGACCCACCCAGTGGCGGAATACTTATTTGTTTATAGTGTCGTTGCTGTGTCCGTTACCCGACCCCTTAATGTGGCTGTGGTGGGCGGTTGCATACCTTGGTATAGGTTCACTTCAACTTCGTTTGCTTGCTCGCTCTCTCTCCTCAAATTCACAGCCCGTGCTATCATCCTGCAAGTTCACGGGTGCCGTACCTTTCTCTCGGAACATTTCTGTCTATCTGCCTCGTTGCCTGTCTTTTGACCTGTCGCACGTGCTTCGTATTTTTTTTAGTTTGAAGTATACTCAAACTGTGACGCAGCATGGCAAATGTTGGCCGCCCTTGCTGAGGGAGGTTTTAGCTCTTGACTCGAGCGGAAGATGTCTCTGGACGCCTGCTCCAGTCTCGGTTCCTTACAGTATCATCGAGAGTACAAGTCATACTTTCAATCCTAGTTCGGCTGTAGAGAGGACATCGCTTCTCTGTTTTCCTTCCGCATCGTCGGCCTCTGTCCTCTTTCGACTGGAACAGAGGAAGATAGAGTCCTGTGACCCGCCCTCTTCGGTCACCCGGGTACTGGTACGCATCAGTTACGTGGGTCTCTTGGGGGTGGTTGTGTTGTTGTTTGTTAGCCGGCCCTTAGTCTCGCTTTTGCGCAATTTTCTTTTGTTTTCGAATTGTAAGAGAAATATTGTGTGAAGACCTTTTCTCTGGTTAATTCCATCTTTCACCTGCATTCGAAATTTATTTCCAAAATTCTTCTCCTGTTTATGTATCTGGTGCGCGGTAGTCGTGGGGAAGGGAGAGAACCTGGGATTTCAGGGTTAACTTGCTGTGGTCTCGCTCGTTCCCGTCCTTCACATTCGCCGGACTTTTTATCCTTCGGCCACCGTCTGTATTGTTTGCAGAACGATTTTATGTTCACGAGCGTGCGTGCGCATGCATTGTCGGTCGGATGCGTGTTGGAGATTTGTGTTATTTTGAAAATGTGTTTATCAAATGTGACAGTTGTGCCATTGAATTATTATATTCAAATGTGTGGCAGGTTATTAAGCGATGGTAGCTGTGTGATTTATTTCCTATGGAAGAAACGTTCCGCGCGAGTGAGAGAAGGGGAAGATAATTTCATATTGTTTTATAACCTGTTGATTTAATGCAGTCTTTTACCACAGCATCGTGTTAGAAAGACTTGAATCAATGGGTTTTCTGTTGCGTTAGAATACACTCAACCCTCCCCATCATGCAGAGGGCTAAGAATTTACAGCAATGGTCAGATTGGTACTGACGCGGGATTTTAGTACTCCTTCTACCTTCCGCCTTCTTCTTCTTGCCCCCTCTTCGACTCTCCTCCCAGCTACGTCCTCAGCCCACCCCGCCCGGGGCTTCACCCTGGAGCACATCTGGAAGGTGCACGGACTGGTCGAGGCCAATCGTTCTGGTTGAGACCACGGACGGATGGGTGCCCACACACGCAGATACGAGGCCACGCTTGGTCGGGACCGAGGGCTGTTAGAGACGCCCGCCCGACTTGGACTGGCCGCCTGGACCCCCGTCCATGACCTCCAGAACCATCTTACTCCCCCCCCCCCGACCCAACTCTATTCACTGCCCGTTGGAAGTCGAGTGTCGGCCTTTGTGGGGGGGGGGGGAGCGACTCCCTGCGAGAACCAAACCCGCTCGGAGCACCTATAGCGGAAAAAGACAGGGTGCTCCCAGCAGACCGACAGGGGCAGGGGTGGCACGGCACTCCATGGTGTTAAGAAGGGTCAATGCTGGAGAATATTTTCCTATAATTGTGTATGTGTCAGATGGTGCTGAATGGGCTGTAAGTGTGATCATGTGCGTCGTATGGGCAAAATACTTATTATAATCGTGCATGTTTTTGTTGGGGTGCAGTGCTGATTGTGATTGTGCATGTTGTGATGCGTTGGAGTGCTTTGATCGGATTGTGCATGATGTGTGCGTTGGAGTCTGATCTGATTGTGCCTTTGTGCGTTGGAGTCTTTATTGAGTCGTGCATGGTGACTGTGTTTGGAATGATTAATTTGCTGGGGTGAATAAATGGTGTTGTATCGTAATCTTATTGTGTGTCTCTTGCGGAGCGTGGGAGGTCAGTCACTCCCTTCACTCCACGCTAGACCGCGATCCTGTCAAGGGCAGACCTCCAGGGGTCGGTCGTGACAATTGTGGGGGCTCGTCCGGATGTGAAGGCTTCTGGCTGTTCTCTCTCGTTTCGCAGAGTACGCCATGTTTTAGTTTTGTCTGTTTTGTAGATGTTTATCAGTTTGTCGTTTTGTTCGTGTTGGTTGGCTGTGTGACTCTAAGGAAGGGAGTCTTTTGGTGGCCTGAGGGAACAAATCCGTGTGACTCGGAGTCAGTGAACCGAGTGATTCGACCGCGTCCAGTACCTCCTTCCGCCGTTACCTCACGCAGGTACGGCCGTAAGTCTTGCCCTTCTGTTGCGCTCATCATCCATTCCTTTTCGTATTAGCCAGTTCTTGTTTTTTTCCTCTCTCCTCCGATTCCGTCTGCTAGGTTTTTGTTTTTGTTTTTTTTTTTCCGGCCAGGCCCCACCGAACTGTTCTCGTGCTGTAGAGCGCGGTGTTCCAGAGTGGGGCAGCCGACATAGTTTTTGTTTGTTTTTTTTCGTGACCCCCCGCACAGTTGCTCGTGCTGTAAGCGCGGTGTATGCCAAGTGGGAGCAGCGAACTTGTCCGCACACACGCACACACACACATACACACATATACACAACGGCCCCAAAAATATTTTTTTTTTTTTTCTAGTGAATTTGTTTTCCCCTGTAATTTGATAACTGTAGGATATTTTTGTCCAGCGACGTCCGCTCTGTGGAGTGGCGACGCGTGCGTCGAAGAAAGAAGGTATTCAAAATGTACTGTAGTCCCTATTCTATTATACCATCTTTCGACAACGGTAACATCAACCTATTTCCTGTGCTGTAGCAGGTAAGTCCATGAGTACTTCTACCCACCTCTTTCGCTGGGGGGTCCCCCTGTCTAGACCCCGACTGCACTTCCCGCTCGGAAGCGGTCGAGTATAGCGAAGCACTGTGGCTTCTGTTGATCGCAGAGACCGAAACTCTCCTCTCCAGGCTTCCCCCCTCGTAAGGCATGCCCCAGAAGACTCTCCTTATGGGAAAGGTCAGACCCAATGGACGGTCAGACGGTATCTCCTCCCGTTTCGAGTGGTGAACGCCCGCCCAGACATCACTTCCTCCTGATGTTTCTAGAGCGGACAGCGACGGGAGGATGAGGCCAACGTAGGGAAGAGGTGCTAGGCAAGGAAGCCCTGCATAGGGAAGAACGTAGGGAGAGCAAGGCTCCGTCGGAAGAGTTGGATCAACGTAGAGAGGAGGCTGGCTAGCAGGAGCTCTGCGCTAGAGGAGACAGACAGACAGGAAATTAGCATAAGGTAAGAGGCTATTCAGCTTAAGAGAGGAGGCTGCTAAGCCAGGAGGCTCAGGCGTAGGGAGGAGCGCTAAGCAGGGCTCAGCGTAGGGAGGAGCTGCGAGACAGGAAGCCTCAGCGTAGGGAGGATGCTCCCTCCGTAGGACGAACTAGACAGATGGAAAAGGCGCTGCGTAGGAGGAGATGAGAACAAACTACGTTTCCGCGCCCTCCCGCTTCATGTACACCAGGGGTTAATCACCAGGGCAGGGTGATAGATTAGAGGCCCAAAGTTAAACTTCCAGAGTTCAGCAGACCTAGTGAGGGACAATTGACATTTCTTAGAGCATTTTGACAAGGTGCTTGTTCATACCAATTGTCTTAGGAAACAAAAGGCTATGCCCTTTTATCCTGGAATATCTGGTGCTGCAAGGAGTGGGTGCTCACTCTAAATGAAGGCGCGTCTTATGCAGACAGCAGTTGGCCTCTGCGTAAGCGGTTCCACCTTACCCCAGAGACCTACCCAGGAGGAAGTATAGGTCCATGAAGAAGAATAATGATGAACTTCGTGCAGTTTGGTGATAGCTGCGCATAACGCTAGGGTACTGGCGTCATTAGCTACAGTTGGAGCTGAGGATCTGATCCTCATTGAACAGCTCACCAACACTGTGCCCCAAGGAGAGCCATAAGGTAGGCGAGACAGCAACCTCAGGATTTCGCGGCTTGCGAGTCACACCGCTAGGTGTTTGCTGAAGTCGCAGGGCCTTATGGCAATCGCCCAGGATACGGAGGAGAAGCCCTCCACAGGATTTAATATCAATAAGGTGCCGACAACCTGCTAGCGGGGTGAACAAGGCAGGGCATCCATCGGGGACCTCAGCACCTCGATTTTGTTCTTTGTGGTCGTCCTGCCACATCAGGAAAGATTGCCCAGAGACGCTGGTAGTCTTGGGGCTAGTCCTCACCAGCATCCTCGCTGCCTTCGGCTTAACCGTGGGTTCCGTCCCAGCTTCTGTGTACAGAGTGCCCAGTGTTTCTTCTGTTGTTGGTTCCTCCTTGGTCCGACACCATCAGTATTCGGGAGCATCACACTCTTTGTGGCAAAGATTTGGATTCCCCTAGGTCGCCCGGCGGGGCGCCCTTAGGATGTGTGCGGTGGAGGCTGGTTTTTACCTCCCACCCGTCCTTCTGTACTTATCCTACTCCAACCTACTTCTGTGGCGAAGTATGGTCCATCGAGGGGGGGAGCGACCTCTTGTATTCCCTTATCATAGGGAAAACATTACCTTTTGGCGGACGGACGCAGTCAGTCCGTGTCTACGGATCTCCTGTACAGCGTGTGTGGGAGTTACCACACCGCGCAAGCTGGAGATGGCAGGAAGGAGTTTTGCGTCCAGTTCTTCAGCGATCTCTGTCTCTGACAGTCTTGCGAGTGCCGATCCTGCTTCCATTATCCGTCTTCAGGCCAGGGACATGGATGTCCAACCCTACGACAACTTGTGGATCGTCCCGCTCAAGTCGGGTCCCGACCGCAAGGTGACTTCAAGCTCCACAAGGGATCCTCTTTAGGGTTACCACTCCAGGCAGATCGTGGGGCCAAACTGCTTGTTGTTCCCAAAGCTGGAAGAGTCCTGTTCTCCCGCAGGCCCCACGATTCCCCCATGGCGGGTCATATGGGCTCCCAGCGACTCTCGAGCGAGTAAGACGAGACTTCTTTTTGGCCAGGGATGCACTCGCATGTTAGGCCAGTACTGCCTGCAGTTGCGATGTCTGCCAACACAACGCCAAAGGTCCGTGATGCGTGTTCGCCCTAGGGTCAGTGCCACGTTGGGAGGCATTCAGCAAGGTAGGGTCGACCTGTAGACCCATTAATTAATCCTCATCCGATCGCGGTCACCGCTACACTTCGTAGTGGTAGAAGCCTGCGAGTCGATACCCAGAGGTTCCCCGCTTAGGACCTATCGCTGCCCCCTACAGTTGCCGAGTCCGCTCAGGCAGATTTGGAACGCGCACTGCGTGCCCAAGAAGGCAAGTACGGCCCGGAAATTTGTTACTGGAGAGCGATCATCAATTCGCTCCATGCTTGGACCGATCTGGCCATCATCATCGATCATGATTAGGCAGTGGAGCTCAGAGTCATTGCGTTCACTTTCCGTCATATCAAGGTTCCCTGGAATCCGATGCTGACTAACTAGCCGAGCTCCGTAGTCAGCACTTGACAGTCAGTCAAGGGACACTCCCCCTCACCCAGGGTTTATATCCCTTTTGCTCTGGTACAGGTGTATGACAGTTTTTCACTTCAGTGATGTTTAACGCAGTGAATCACCAATGGATCCGGATTGTTACTTTCATGGTTGGAGGTGTTTGCTTAGTTGTTTGATAAAGTAGTATTATGTAATTTCCTTGTTATTACTATCGTGGAATGTTTGTATTGGATTCATCGTACTCTGTCGATCACAGAGAGTTGGGTTACGAGTTCCCCATTGCTTGGGAAGTTTCACATGCGACAAGGTATCAAAGGAGCACTGTATCCTCAAGAAACAGATGCGCTTTTAGAAGGGGGTTTGTCACGAGTTTGTCGCGAGGCCTAACGACGTTCGAGCCACCCTGTGGCGGAATTCACTTATTTGTTTATTTGTCGTTGCTGTTGTCGAGTACCGACCCTTAGTGTGGCTTGTGGTGGGTTTGCACCTTGTATAGTTCAGCTCAACGTTCGGTTGGGCTTTCTCTCTCTCTCTCTCTCTAATGCCACCGCCCGTGCTATTCATGCTGCAAGTTCACGGTGCCGGTACCTTTCGCTCGATCTTTCTGTCTATCGGCCTATTGCCTTCGGTGTTACCGGTCCACGTGGCTTCGTTTTTTTAAGTTTGAAGTATACTCACTCTGTGGACGCAGCAATGGCATTGTTTTGGCCGCCTTTGCGAGGAGGATAGCTCTTGAACTTCGACGAAGATGTCCCTCTGGGAGCGCCTGCCTCCTGTCCTCGGTTCTTACCGATCATCGAGATACAGTCAGTACCTTTCAATTCCTGCAGTCGGCCTGTAGGAGAGGGACAATCGCTTCTTCTGTTTCCGCATCATCTCATCAGTCCTCGCGCTGGACAAGGTAGAGAGAGTCCTTTGAACACCCGCCTCTCGGGGTCAACCCACGTTAGCAGGTAACAACAGTTGCGTGGACCTGTTTGTTTTGGTTTGTTGTTGGTAGGCCACGGCTTAGTCTTCGCTTTGCGCAATTTTTTTGTTACGAAATTGTAAGAGAATATTTGTGTGAGACCTTTTCCTCTGGTTAATTCCATCTTTAACCTGGCCATTCTAATTATTTCCAAAAATTCTTTCTCCTGTTTATGTATCTGGTGCTGCGGTAGTCGTCGGGAAGGGAGATGAACCCTGGTGATTCAGGTTGGAACTTGCTTGGGTCTCGCTCGCGTCCTGTCCATTCGCCGGACTTTATCCGTCGCCACGTCTGTTGTGTGTGCAAGGAGAACGAGTTTTAATGTTCACGAGCGTGCGTGCGCATGATTTGTCGTTCGGATGGCTTGGTTGGAGATTTGTGTTATTTTTGAAATGTGTTTTAATAAAATGTGACAGTTGTCCATTGAATTATTATTGCAAATGTGGTGGCAAGTTATTAATCGATGGTCCGCTGTGTTGATTTAATTCCTAAGGAAGGAAACGTAACGCGAGTGAAGAAGTGTGAAGGTAATAATACATATTTGTTTTATAACCTGTTGATTAATGCAGTCTTTTACCTGCATCGTGTGAGAAAGACTTGATTCAATGGTTTTCTGTGTGCGTTGATACACATTCCCCTCGCTCCATCAAGCGAGTGGCTAAGACTTGACAGCAATGTCATAACGGTACTGACGGCAGGTTCAGTACCCTTCTTCCTTCCTCTTCTTTCTTCTTTTCCCTCCCTCTTCGTCTTCCCTCCCAGCTACTTCCCTCCCCCCCCTCCCGGGGGCGTCACCTGGAGCACCGATCTGGATGGTGCCACGTACTGGTCGAGGCCACGTTCTGGTTGAGACCACGGTCGGGAAGGTGCCACACAGCTGATCGAGGCCACGCCTTGGTCGGACCGAGGGCTGGTAGAGACCCCGCCGTCTTACTGCCGCCTGGCCCCCCGTCCAGGACTCTAGTAACAGCTACGCTACGTCCCCGCCCCCCCCGGGACACGCTCTTTCACTGACTGCCCGCTTGGAAGTCGAGGGTGTCGGCTTTGAGCGACCCCTGCGAGAAACAACCCGGTCTCGAGCACCTAGTGCGACAGGGGTCTCCCAGCAGACTCGACAGGGCAGGGGTGTGCACGCACTCCAGGTGTAAGAAGGGTCAATGCTGGAAATATTTCCATAAAATTGTGTATTTGTCATAATGTGCTGTATGCTGTAAGATGGTGATCATGTGCGTCGTATGCAAATACTTATTTATAATCGTGCATGTTGTGTGCGGGTAGTGATTGATGTGATTGTGCATGTTGTTGCTTGGAGTGCTTGATCGTGATTGTGCAGCATGTGTGTGCGTTGGAGTGCCTTGATCGTGATTGTGCATTTGTTGTGTCGTGAGTGCTTTATTTTGATCTGCATGGTGCCGTGTTTGGAATGTTAGTTTGCTGGTGTGAAAAATGGGTTTGTATCGTAATACTTAGTGGGTGGTCTCTTGCGGAGCGTGTGAGTCAGTCACTCCCCTTCACTCCCACCTAGACCGATCCTGTCAGGGCAGACCACCAGGGTCGGTCAGGACAAATGGTGTGTGGTGTGTGATTACTTTTCTGCATAAACCTCATTAGTCATAATAATTATTCCTCTGAGATGATATACATAACCAGTGGAATACGTCCAGCTCTTCGTCTGCTGTTGCAGAGAGCATTTATATTGTTTTTTTTCATTTTCTGTTGGATATTACTACTTTTCTGGTATTCATTTTGAGAGTGGTGTATTTTTCTTTGTTCAGGTTTGATGGCGATACGTTTCTTCTTTTTTATGGTGAACAAATGCTAACATTCAAGTTTTTTCGTTTTGCCTTTTTTTTTGCACTTGAAATACAAATCTTCGAATTGTTGTTGAGTGACCATTACTAACATTCTATTATTTAAAAATGGAAACCGTTTATTTTCCTCCATTTCCCAAATAACATGCATGAGAATTGGTTGCTTAGTTTCCAGAAGATATCCCGCATTTCACACACATGCTGGTATGAAAAAAGAGACTTTTTGAAAAACGGCTGGCGATGGAATTTATGCAAACAGAACGCTGGGTGGTGAAAGGGTTAAAAGAAAAAAATAGTAGAAAAGCTGTGTTCGCTTAAGCTTGTCCCTAATGGAGAGAGGGATGATGTGTGGCCGAAAGTGCAGAAATAGGATCTTGTCTTGCGGTTGTTTACACGTACGGTGAGAGTGAATGTGAAGCAGTGTGTGCAACACAACAGGTTCAGCAATGATTTACGGTCTGTAGTGTACTGTGGTGGATCAGACAGTGAATGCCTGTGATGATGTATTGACAGTCTGTCGTGATACGTGGATGATCATGTGACATGCCCATGATGATGTATTCACAGTCGGTAGTGATCACTCTGTGATCAGACAACAGTGACATGCCCATGATGAAGTATTCACATCTGTAGTGATACTGTGGATGATCAGTGACAGGTACACATAGCCTAATGATGATGAATTGACCATTCTGTAGTGATACTGTGGGTGAACAGTGCCAGTGACATGTCAATGATGAAGTATTGACCGCTTATGATACAGTGTTGATCAGGACCGTGCATGTTCTGTGATGAATGTATTGACAGTCTTTATGATACGGTGGGTATCATGACATGACTTGACTATGATGATGTATTGACAGTCTTGTAGTGATACTGTGGTGATTAGTGACAGTGACATGACTATGATGATGATTGACAGCTGGAGGGGGGAACTGTGGAATTATGACAGTGACAGGTCTATATATGTTTCATAGCAGCCAACTGCTACGATATGCGTAGTTTGCTACGCCAAGAGAAATGCTTGCTACGACGCTACTACGATCATTAAATTGCTACCGAAACAAAAAGTCGAATATATTATTTCGTTTGTTTGGACAGAGCGCTAAGTAACGGTCTAACGTCCTGTCGGAACTCAGTTTCCGCTTTCCGTGTTACACTGTAGCACGAGATTGTTTTTTTACAATTTGCCCACTTCGTCTGCTTCAGCTCTATAATAACATTTATAAT
>CM031599.1:105435429-105467929 GCA_018398815.1 Conus ventricosus
CCCCTTCCCCTGTGTATATAATAATAATAATAATAATTAGGTGGGTGGGTAAGTAGGTTGGAAGACAGAAAAAAAATCATGGAAAGTTTTCGTGTCTGCAGTTTCTCAGAGAAGTTTTCTTTCCGTTAAAAGGTGATCTACTTAAATCTAAGGGCACTGCATCCTTCATTTGCATTTTAGGAGATTCTAAATATTTTACCAGCAACAAAACTGACCTTGACCTCTGACGGAAAGCAGCTCTTGTGCAAGAAGAGGGTATGAAAGGACCCCCACCCCCACCCCTCCTTCTCTCCAAGTCGTTAAGCCAATGACTGACAACTCCGAACAGAAAGCAAGCGAGGTCAACATGTGCCTATTCTTTGAATGGACACGGCTCATCTCTAGTGTTTCACAGAGGGCACTAATGATACAGCACCACCTGTCCAAGCTATTCTTAAACGGCTCATATCTAGTGTTTCACAGATGGTACTCTATGATACAGCACCACCTGTCCAAGCTATTCTTAAACGGCTCATCTCTAATGTTTCACAGATGGCCCTCTATGATATAGCACCACCTGTCCAAGCTATTCTTAAACGGCTCATCTCTAGTGTTTCACAGATGGTACTCTATGATACAGCACCACCTGTCCAAGCTATTCTTAAACGGCTCATCTCTAATGTTTCACAGATGGCCCTCTATGATATAGCACCACCTGTCCAAGCTATTCTTAAACGGCTCATCTCTAATATTTCACAGATGGCGCTCTATGATATAGCACCACCTGTCCAAGCTATTCTCAAACGGCTCGGGCCTGGATATACAACAGTAATAAGAACCCCAAGTGTGTATTTCGGTTGTGTGATAAATGAGGTGCGGGAATACCAATCTGACTCGGTGTGGGTAACACAAGGGCGAACGAGATAAACCCCCCCCCCCTTTTTTTTTCATGCTCGCGCGCGCAGCAGGCCGACGACAGAACGGGACGGCAACATTGCGGGTTGATTATTTGGCGAGAGAGAGAGTGAAAATTGTGTGTGTGAGTGCGTCTGAGAGAGAGAGAGAGAGAGAGAGGCGACACAGCGGGACGACAGTACAACGGGGCGGGGGCCAAACATTACGGTTTAGTGGCCTGGCGTGATGGTGACTAAACGGGAAGGTGGCATGGTGGGTGCCAACCTTTAAATAGTCTTAGACGGTCAGTTCGCTCCCCTTCCGATCAAACTCCATTCCTTGGAGGGGGGGGGGGGGGGGTGATATATGCTGTATCATTCTGTTAGTTTCAGCTTGTCGGACGCTGGATTTCTAAATTAGCCAAAAGTGTATGGGGTGGCGGAAGAATAAATTTGAATGAAGTCGGGGTACGCGCGGCGTCTGGGGATGAGGTGTTTGGTGTGTGTTGGACTGGGAAGGAGTACCTTTCTAACCCTTTTCCTGGTCCGCTTGACATTTCATTCCGATGCTTGGAGAGTTTCCGTTTGTGTGTGCGCGTTTTTTTTTGTTTATTTTGTGTGTGTGTGTGTGTGTGTGTGTGTGTGTGTGTGTGTGTGTGTGTGTTTCCTTTCCGGATTCAAGTAAATTTATAATAATTACTTTAAATAATCAACGTTTACCATTTTCGGCATTAAATTGAGTGAAGAGAAAGGATATTCCGCAAACCGAGTTTTTGGCTATATCCTGGTACACCTCCGATAAAACAGACATTTCACTGAGACGGGGAAAGTAACGCTTTAGAATTCAAGCTTCTTTCCTTCAACAGATTAACTAGAGAACAGGGAAAGGGGCATTCTGGCTCCCCGGTCTCAACCAGTTTCGACCGGGCGACTCCAGAATGCCCTTTCCCTGTTCTCTGATAAGTAACACTTTAATACCAAAAAATAACGATTATTTACAAACAAACATACTGCGTAGGATTATCCGTTTTTAATACTAATTTACAAAACTTTTCAGATTTCAGTTTTTGTTTAATCTTATGTTTTTCCTGATCGTTTTCAATAACATCATTTTCACGCAAACATTCTTCAAATGAGTCTCTGTCTTTCATGTAAATAAAACTACAGTCTTTAACTGTTCTCTAAAGTCTTTTAAAACTGAGTTATATTTTTGGCATAAAATCCACACACTTATCCCAGCATGTCTCCACTGAAAGCTAGTTTCGCAAGTGTTTCTCTTTTAACTATGTCTCTTTCTGCTGAACAGTCATCTATAATAAATAGCGTCTGCGTTCCCTCAAACAATATAAAAAATCGTTCTAACATTCACTTAGTTTATTGCTGGGATTAACTAAAAATATGTTATTATCAGTCCATATAAACCTTCTATCATGATATGCTTTGTTCCATTTAAGTTTGGGCAGAAATCACAATATGATCAAAATTATAACGATAAACTGTTTGTAACAAGTCAAGGATAAATATTGTTTTTCCACAACCAGTTTGTCCACAAATTAATGAACAATGAGGGGTTTTTGTCATAAAGTTTAACTGCTCCATAGTTTTATAACAGAACTTAATCTAATCCAGTTATTGTTTTTATCATGCTCTCTGTCAAAACTTGTTCAGTATAATAAAATCCTATAAGGTCTAAATGTGTAAGATTAATCCAATTTAGTTCTGTAAGATTGTTTCTATTTAGACTAATATTGATTTTGTTGCTTGTTGTTATGACCTTAATATCCTCACCATTGTTAAGAACGACGACGGTAACTTTAAGTTTTTCAACGTCTAAGTTTTGCCAGCTAATTAGAAATTCCTTTTAGAAGGACGTCACTGACGACCCACAGCCCCATTCCTCTTCACATCTTTTAAGACAGAAATTTCAAATATCATTGTGAACGTGTCTCCTAATTTCATTTGTGGAATGAATTGTAATTTTGTAGAAGCATCTTTTAAAAACCGTTTCTCTTCTGTGGAGGATGTACTGTTTATTCCCATACGGCTTTATTTCAATCTCTTTCCGACTATTGTCATCTGGCATAAGACTTACATGTAAAGGGCCAGAGTTGAATGCTTTTCTGAAACTTTTTTGGCGGCCAAAAAATGTAAATGGGCTTATGAATTCAAATTTTATGTCCCATTCTAATATGGTTCCAAGTGCCATTTGAGGTCAGGTTTTCGAACTATTTTATATTCATACTGGCCAACATTATTTGCTTCTAGATTGCGCAGCTGTTCTAGTTTAGGAAACTTTTTGCTGTCGCCAACCTCTTTGCGTTTATAATCACCATCTTTAGTGTACTCAAAACCATACAAAGTGCCTATCTCACCGTTCTGTTCAAAGTCCGCAACGTCTGCAAGGTCTTTTAATTCTAAGGTTATACACTTACAGGCGCCAATGTAACTCCTGGTTCTTCTGGCCCCCGCGACATTTTTTAGTACAGTTTATTATTTTATTTCCAAAACAATGTGCAGGTTATCACATTTTACGACTTTCCCCGTTTTGTCTTTGATCTTTATATTAAATGATCTGACCCCCACAAACTAATCTTTTAAACTGTAAATTAGGGAATTGTATAATTTCATAATCGCAATATGCAGCTTTCCCTGACGGCAGAGCTCTTAAAACAGTTGAGGGCCTTCCATCATATAAGTTTTCATCAGTGCTTAGCTCATCTAAATGAACATGGAGTAATGAATGTAATGAAAGATCGAGCGGATTTTCTCCCTCATAAGTAGTTTTGTTTTGTGTAACTATAAATCTAGAGCGTCCTGACTGTCAGTTGCAAAGCCTAACATTTTAGCTAGCTCGTTATCAAAATAGTAACTTGCTTCTTCAGGTTTGAATGTTAACATTGTTTTTAGATTTGCATTGTTAAGTTTGAGAGTAATGTCTAAGTTACTCATTGCTTCTTTTAGTGAGCAAAACCCGTAATAACCATCAGGTATTGTTAACAGGCTAACGTCGTTGCTTCCCCTTTCATATTTTTTAATCTTATTATTCCCCTTGGCTTCAGTTATATTAAACCATACAACTTTGTAGAATATTTCATGGAGCGCGACCATTTGGTTCCGCAATCGTTATCAATAGCATGTTCTAAAGACGGAGGACGGTCTTGAGTTGTTATTGTTACAAACATTTTTTTAAACGAAAATAAAATGAGCGCGTTTAAATATACTAAAGATGCAAAATATTCTGTTGGGCCGCACTACAATCCTAAAAATATAGCAACTGATACTCTTGACATTGCTGTGACCCAGACTGACACTTTTCATAAAAAGGTGAGTACTCCATTAAGCAGATATCTTAACCCCCCTATTAAAAAAGACTACATCGCAAAAGTGTGGTTTAGTCATCCAATGCAGTTTAATCAGAACCAGTTAAACTTTGCTGTGTTTTGTGCATCAACTGGGTGTGGAGTGTCGTATGCTAATCATTTAAATCACCCTGATCCTTTGGTGAGGTCAGTGTACAGATTTCATTTTTATTACACCTTCAGACGTATTTTGACTGAACTGCGAGCGCCATTACCGAATGACAAACCGTTTAAATCCATTCAGCAACCGAATAGACATGAAGGCTTTTGAAAGGATTTGTAACGAATTCAATATTAATGTTAAGACAGACTTTAGACAAAAGTCGGATCTTAATCATGGCTTAGCACCCCTTATTTGTGGGGCGTGCACAGAAAGTATAACTATGACTGGAATCCTCCTTACACATCTTTCTCTTCAGGCACAGGCGTTCACCTCGGGTCCATAGAGCAAGAGCATAAAACAGCATGGACAACATTTATCTTAGACACATCTGAGGGCCTAACTCAAGCGGGAATAGTACGAATAAACGACTCTATTCGTACTTACGTTTGGTGTTTGCTAGGTTCGCAAGCACAGACAAGGTCGAGCATAACTAATTCTTCTACTGGCTTTGATGCACAAAAACAATACTTAGCAAATTTAGAGGACGCCATGAATTCTACAGTTGATTTAGATTCAAGTATAAAAAGGTACCAAAATGTTTTACAATACGCAAGATCGAAAGTAGACTTTGCTGTTGGCACTGGTTTATACATGCTGCCTTCTGACCTCAGACTCCAGATAGGTACAATAATAAACTACAATAATGAAATTCTTATAGCAGGCAATGAACAGAAGGTTGGGGGAATACGACATAAATTTGGGCCAGTAATACTACAAACAATAAAAAAAACACTATGACCCCCAAGATTAAGTCATCCAATCCCCGAGGCCCAAAGCCCAAAGACCGTTGAAGTAAAAAATAATAAAAATTGGAAATGAAATGAGGTAGGGAACAGTAAACGATAAACAGTAAACAAGTGGGGTTATGTTTTGCTCCCATAGGAAACCTAACACAGAGTAACTTTTATTCAAGACTGGCACAGCCTTTTAAACTTGAATAAAGTCAGACAAATACTAGACGACAATCTATGTGGGGAAAAACAAGCGCAGGCCAAACTGAACGTCTGGCAAAGATTTGGACTTGAGGGGAGGGGAGAGGGGAGGGGAGTTTGAAGATGGAGAAACTGGGAAAATGAAATTAAAAAAAAAAAAAATTACAGTTATGAAAACTCTTCACTAGCTGCATAAGGGAACCATCGCATCCCCTTTGAAGGCAGATACGTTTGTATTGCCTGCTCCGGAGCCTTTCGCCGCTGGATCGGGATCTCAGGGAGACACGGTGGTTGTGTCTGCGCTCCCGGCGTCAAATAGAGACACCCACAGTCATAATACTGTGGTGTTACCCACATGGGTGCAAAAAAGAATCAATACACCCCAGAGCAGCAGCGAAGGTGTAAATGCAACCAAACGAAAGTGTGGGAAGGAAAAAAAGTTGCTGTAAACTAGACATTAGCAAATATATAAAATTAGGGGACAGTCTTTGAGCCTACGCCTGAGGATCCAACCCAAAGATGCAGGGAGATCAAAGACAAACACACAGACGGACAGAAACAATACAAAACTCAATTTAATCAAAGCAAAATTGGAAATGAAATGAGGTAGGGAACAGTAAACGATAAACAGTAAACAAGTGGGGTATGTTTTGCTCCCATAAGGAAACCTAACACAGAGTAACTTTTATTCAAGACTGGCACAGCCTTTTAAACTTGAATAAAGTCAGACAAATACATAGACGAACAATCTAATAGTGGGGGAAAAACAAGCGCAGGCCAACAACTGAACTGTCTGGCAAAGATTTGGACTTGAGGGGAGGGGAGAGGGGAGGGGAGTTTGAAGATGGAGAAACTGGGAAAATGAAATTAAAAAAAAAAAAAAATTACAGATATGAAAACTCTTCACTAGCTGCATAAGGGAACCATCGCAATCCCCTTTGAAGGCAGATACGTTTGTATTGCCTGCTCCGAGGCCTTTCGCCCGCTGGATCGGGACTCATCAGGGAGACACGGCTGGTTGTGTCTGCGCTCCCGGCGTCAAATAGAGACACACCACAGTCCATAATACTGTGGTGTTCTCACCACCATGGGTGCAAAAAAGAATCCAATAGCACCCCCAGAGCAGCCAGCGAAGAGTAGTAAATGCAACCAAACGAAAGTGTGGGAAGGAAAAAAAGTTGCTGTAAAACTAGACATTATGCAAATAATATAAAATGTAGGGGACAGTCTTTGAGCCTACGCTGAGGATCCAACCAAAGATGCAAGGGAGATCAAAGACAAACACACAGACGGACAGAAACAAATACAAATACTCAATTTATCAAAGCAAATGGAAATGAAATGAGTAGGGACAGTAACGATAAACAGTAAACAAGTGGGTAGTTTTGCTCCTAAGGAAACCTAACACAAGTAACTTTTATTCAAGACTGGCACAGCCTTTTAAACTTGAATAAAGTCAGACAAATACATAGACGAAACAATCTAATAGTGGGGAAAAACAAGCGCAGGCCAACAATGAATGTCTGGCAAAGATTTGGACTTGAGGGGAGGGGAGAGGGGAGGGGAGTTTGAAGATGGAGAAGAGATGGGAAAATGAAATTAAAAAAAAAAAAAAAAATTACAGATATGAAAACTCTTCACTAGCTGCATAAGGGAACCATCGCAATCCCCTTTGAAGGCAGATACGTTTGTATTGCCTGCTCCGAGGCCTTTCGCCCGCTGGATCGGGACTCATCAGGGAGACACGGCTGGTTGTGTCTGCGCTCCGGCGTCAAATAGAGACACACCACAGTCCATAATACTGTGGTGTTCTCACCACCATGGGTGCAAAAAAGAATCCAATAGCACCCCAGAGCAGCCAGCGAAGAGTAGTAAATGCAACCAAACGAAAGTGTGGGAAGGAAAAAAAGTTGCTGTAAAACTAGACATTATGCAAATAATATAAAATGTAGGGGACAGTCTTTGAGCTACGCCTGAGGATCCAACCCAAAGATGCAAGGGAGATCAAAAGACAAACACACAGACGGACAGAAACAAATACAAATAACCTCAATTTAATCAAAGCAAATTGGAAATGAAATGAGGTAGGGAACAGAAAACGATAAACAGTAAACAAGTGGGTATGTTTTGCTCCCATAAGGAAACTAACACAGAGTAATTTTATTCAAGACTGGCACAGCCTTTTAAACTTGAATAAAGTCAGAAGAGTTTCATATCTGTAATTTTTTTTTTTTTTTTTAATTTCATTTTCCCAGTTTCTCCATCTTCAAACCCCTCCCCTCTCCCCCCCCTCAAGTCCAAATCTTTGCCAGACAGTTCAGTTGTTGGCCTGCGCTTGTTTTTCCCCCACTATTAGATTGTTCGTCTATGTATTTGTCTGACTTTATTCAAGTTTAAAAGGCTGTGCCAGTCTTGAATAAAAGTTACTCTGTGTTAGGTTTCCTTATGGGAGCAAAACATACCCCACTTGTTTACTGTTTATCGTTTACTGTTCCCTACCTCATTTCATTTCCAATTTTGCTTTGATTAAATTGAGGTTATTTGTATTTGTTTCTGTCCGTCTGTGTGTTTGTCTTTTGATCTCCCTTGCATCTTTGGTTGGATCCTCAGGCGTAGGCTCAAAGACTGTCCCCTACATTTTATATTATTTGCATAATGTCTAGTTTTACAGCAACTTTTTTTCCTTCCACACCTTTCGTTTGGTTGCATTTACTACTCTTCGCTGGCTGCTCTGGGGGTGCTATTGGATTCTTTTTTGCACCCATGGTGGTGAGAACACCACAGTATTATGGACTGTGGTGTGTCTCTATTTGACGCCGGGAGCGCAGACACAACCAGCCGTGTCTCCCTGATGAGTCCCGATCCAGCGGGCGAAAGGCCTCGGAGCAGGCAATACAAACGTATCTGCCTTCAAAGGGGATTGCGATGGTTCCCTTATGCAGCTAGTGAAGAGTTTTCATATCTGTAATTTTTTTTTTTTTTTTAATTTCATTTTCCCCGTTTCTCCATCTTCAAACTCCCCTCCCCTCCTCCCCTCCCCTCAAGTCCAAATCTTTGCCAGACAGTTCAGTTGTTGGCCTGCGCTTGTTTTTTCCCCCACTATTAGATTGTTCGTCTATGTATTTGTCTGACTTTATTCAAGTTTAAAAGGGTGTGCCAGTCTTGATAAAAGTTACTCTGTGTTAGGTTTCCTTATGGGAGCAAAACATACCCACTTGTTTACTGTTTATCGTTTACTGTTCCCTACCTCATTTTTTTTCCTTTTTGCTTTTTTTTAAAATTGAGGTTTTTGTTTTGTTTTGTCTCTGTTGTTTGTTTTTGATCTCCCTTGATCTTTGGGTTGGATCCTCAGGGTAGGCCAAAGACTGTCCCCTACATTTTATTTTTTTGCTAATGTTGTTTTACAAAAATTTTTTTCCCCTTCCCCTTTCGTTTGGTTGCATTTAACTCTTCGTGGTGCTTGGGGGTGCTTTTGGGGTTTTTTTTTGCACCCATGGGGGTGAGAAACCACGTTTTATGGACTGTGGTGTGCCTATTTGACGCGGGGGAGGCAGAAAAAACCGCCGTTGTCCCCCTGATGAGTCCCGATCAGGGGCGAAAGGCCCTCGGAGCGGCAATACAAATATCGCCTTAAAAGGGGTTTGCGATGGTTCCTTTGAGCTAGTGGGGTTTTTCATATCTGTAATTTTTTTTTTTTTTTAATTTTTTTTCCAGTTTCTCCATCTAAAACTCCCCCCCCTCCCCCCTCCCTCAAGTCCAATCTTTGCCAGACATTTCAGTTGTTGGCCTCGCTTTTTTTTCCCCCACTTTTAGATTGTTCGTCTTGTATTTTTTGCTTTATTAATTTAAAAAGGCTGTCCCGTCTTGAATAAAGTTATCTGGTTGGGTTTTCCCTTTATGGGGCAAAACTCCCCCATTGTTTCTTTTTAAAAAAAATAAAAATGAATATGAAAGACGCTTTTGTTGTTGGATTAATTTTTTTGGATTATTTGTTTTTATCTTACTAAATATAACCCAACTATTAAGAAACAAATCCCCATAAGTGCTGGGCCCTAAAGCCAATATTTTTGCTTGAGTAGAAAAAAGCCAGCTACGATACTCCCAAATATCCCTGGTAAAGGTCTATGCTTTACTAGCTAATTTTTTTAAAAAAAACTGCAAGATGATCAAGCGTTTTTTTCCCCATGATTTATCAAAAGTGGCGAGGAGGGTGGCGGTGGAGGTACGGGGACTTTGGCCACCCCCCTGTAATACCCCAACACCAGGTCTTATTGCAAATCCTAAAGCAGTTATAACGCTTGCTAATGTGACTCCTGCTCTCAAAAAATTTTTATTCTTTGCTAGGTTGTGTTTCATATAAATTTGTTTGGATATTTTTCCTTATTTCGCCCACTTGAGTTTTTTTTGTTTGGGTTAGTATTTAACACTTTTGTAGCCAATCTTTCTATAAAAGATCTTGTGTTTTTGTTCTATTCTTTTTTTTATCTCACGCCTACGATGGGTCGTCCCTCAGCGAGTTTTTCTTTTTTCTTTTTATATGCTCTCTTTTTTCACTTTTTGCTAAAGTTTGAATTCCCCTTTGGTGGTTCTTAAAGACGTAAAAGGGCTAAAAATTCTTCATAGACGCCTGTTTTTTTTGCTTGGGCAGGGCGGTCGTGTTTTTTTTTAAATGCTGTTTCTGTAAAACTGGTTTTGCTTTATTGCATTTTTATTTCGTCTGTTTTTGTTTTTAACTTCAAGGGCATTTTTTGATTTGGTTATCTTTTGGGAGTTCTTTTTGTATTTTTTAAAGTTTGCAACTGCCCCCAATTTTTTTTGGTTTAGAAACCCAAGGCGATTTCGCTCGCTCGCTGGCCTGTGTCTAATTGCCCTGCCCAAACTTGTGGGTCTCTTTTTAAACGTAAGGGGAAAACACGTTTCTTTGTTTTTTAAAAATACAAATGGTTATCTTTAGTTCAAAATCTCGGGTATTATTTTGGGTTGTTCTAGTTCAAACTTGGTTAAAATGATTGCCCTTACTTTCTGTTAATTGCCCTTTGCTGCCTTTTTTTTTTACCCCGCAATGGGGGTCCTAATTGATGCGCTAAAAAAGGGGTATTATCATGGTCCCCCAGATGAATTTCAAAACTTCATCTTAAATTCCCTCCCTTGTTTTTAAAAAATTTAAAATTTTTTTTTTTTTTTTAAAAAAAATGTACAAGTATATGGCTCAATTCTTACCCGCATAAAAAATAAAAGAACCCCTTGGCGCAGGGAAAATAAAGGAAATTTTATGTTCAAAAAAATCCTCTACTATTGGCGGAAAAATTTTTTACTTTTAAATTTCCGACTGGAGCGAAGAAGTGTTGGCCGGCCTGCACGACTTACTTTCAAAATAGAACTCGCTTCAAAAAACGGGACCCAACCAGAACTTGTCCAAAATTTTGGGACGGACAATTTTTAAAAAAATTTTCTTTTAAAAACTGAGGGCAAGAAGTATTTTCTTTACAAAATGCAGAATTTTTTTAAAACCTATTTCTGATTTTGGTAACCGGAATGAAAGGGATAAATTTTGGTTTTAAAGGGGAATCGGAAATGAAGAAGCACTAAAACTTAGAATAGACGCCGAACTTGCCCCAATGAAAAAAGCAAAAAAAGGCTTTTAGGTAAATTTTGGTATGGAAAATGCTTTTCTATTCCTTGTTTTTGGATTGTTAAAAGGCATGGCCATACTTTCAAGGAGCTTACAAGACAGTTTGTCTCGAAAATTTTAATGAATCAAAGTGTTTTCTATCAAAGACACCGAAGCAAAGTACAGTTTTCTAAATACATTAGATTTTGAGTTGTTAGCCACTCTGATTTGAAAGGTTTGATTGAGCAACAATAAAAGTCAAAATTAGAAATATATTACAAAGGGGGTCTTTTAATCTCAACATACCCTTAAAGCAAGGGGGACCTTAGGGAAATTTTAAATCTTAGTGTCGAGCAAGTCATTAAAGGTTTTTTATTGCTGTGTGAAGATGAAAAACATTCAAAAGAGCAAGTGAAAAGTTTTTAACCCAAAAATAACGAAAGTACAATGTTCGATTGGGGTGTCCTAACCAAATTCGCTGCGGGTTAGACCTTTCAGCATTTTGACGAAATAAAAAAATATTTTGGGGGGGGTGGGGGGGTAGAAGTCCAACAGCAGACCTGTGTCTAAGTTCATCTTACGTGTTAGGCTTGACGATTTTAAAACATAAAAAATACGGTTTTGGTTGAAAAGGTAAACAGAGGATAATGAGTTGCATGGAAGTGGGAGAGGGGTTTAAGAACGTAATAAACAAAAATTGAAAAAAAAAAAGATGGAAAAACCCAAAATGTACATTTGTTTTTATTATTGTGCGCAGTAAATATTGAAGATAACGATTAAAAAAAAGTGTATATAAATTTTTTTTTATTTTTAAAAAGCATGTTGTTCAAATTTTATCCAAATGTGCCTACGCCCCGGAGTCCCCAAAGAAAAGAGATAGTAAAAACCCCCCGGCAAAAAAACCCTTAGATTAACCAACATTACACAAATGCAAAAAAAACTGGCAGGCCCTTAAAAATACAGAAAAGCCAAACGAAGGTATTCTGCTCCTTTTAAATGCTTTTTAAATAGTCAATAGGGAGCTCGATATAAGCGCCGCATCGCAGGAACGGTGTTGGCCTCTTGCAAGGCTGGGCACCTGCACTTTCCCTCTAGGCGGTTTTCTTTGGCTTTGGGCCGTGTTCATTAGCCGTAGGTGTGCTAGCAAAAAAAAAAAAATAAACCCCAAAAGACACGTATAGTTCAATAAAAACAGCAAACTTATTTCCCTTTCAAATGATAATAAATAAAGCACAGTGACTAAAAAACATCACGGATGAAGAATTTAATCTTTTTAAGGCCGTTTTTGATGACTACAAAGACAAAAGTTTGATTTTCAAAGAAAGGGAGGAAAGTTTTTCTCAACAGCCAGCCCCCGAGCAGAAAAAAAAGGAAGTTAAAAAAAGTAAACGAAACATTAAACTTGTTTAAAAGCTCACATAACAAAGCCAAAAAAGGTTTTTTTTACTTTTTTTTATGAGCCAAACACAAAAAGACTTCGATATGATTAATTTATTTTTTTGATTTAAAAAATATTTTGGTTGAAAAAAAAATCGCATGGATAAATATATGAAGGTCCAGACGAATTGTTTGAAAACAATGCAAAAAGTTTAAAGAGCATGAATGATTTGATTTAGAAAATCATTGATCCAACAAAAGTACAGGGAGTGTTGTATGCTATTCTCAAATTGGGGGGAAAAATAAAAATGGCCCGCCGTTAAAGTAATGTTAGCGTTTTAAACGACTATGTAACAATAAATGAAAAAAATTAAGTTGGGTTCAACTAAACAACAGATATTCTTTTTCGTAATGATTAACACTGGTTGGGCGACGAATGCTTACAAGTTGATGTGGCCCCTGAAAAAGCCAAATGAGAGGGTTGGTGGGGAGGGCGAAGTCCCAGAGATTGATTAAAAAAAGGTAAGTATGCGCGATTGTGGTAAGGCTTTCATTCCATACCTCCGCATTGTTGCAAAAAAAAAACAGTTCTAAACATAAAAAAATACAGCGACAAAAAATGTTTCTGTGGTGTGTTCTCGCAAGGCTGATTTCGTCCGCAAAAAGCAGAAAGAGTGTTAACTATCACCCTTACATCAATGATTTAATTTAGCGGGATATCCCTTTTCCCTTTTGGTATAGACCCAAAAAGATCAGTTTGAAGAACAAAAAAAAACCCAAAATGTTTTATCTAAAGGGATGAGGAAACAAATCTAACCGATTAAAGTGTCTAAGAAAAAGCCCAACGATTGGCGAGCCAGACAAAAATCTGTTGATTATACTGATGTTTTCACCGCTACCGCTTCATTGATCGCAAATGAGTAGACTGTTAGTATACCAAAAAAAAAACTAGCAAACAAGAAAATTTGTGAAAATGTTTAACCAAAAGGGTTCCCCCTGTTCAAGCCCCAAGGAAAATAAGAAAAAATTTTTCGGCCAGTTGACTTAAAAAAAAAACTAATTCGCCCCAGAAGGGAGTAAAATTGTTTTAAGAAATGGAAAAAGGATGCAAAATTCCCCCTATGTTGTTTACGCAGACTTCGAATCACTCATTTTTCCCTTTTGAAGGGCCGCGCCCCCAAAAAATTCGAAAAACATCTTAATGGTAATCATCAGATTTGTTTATTTGCCCCTTTATTTTTGTTAGGGGGATGGCGCTCATTCAACGCCCGAATTATACAGGGGACCGTTTTCGGCTAGAAGATTTTTACAGGCATGCAGCAAGTGCGTTAATGATTGTTTATAATCTGAATTTATTGAAATCAAGATGCGCCTGAAGACCAACAAAAATATGACTCGCCACACATTGTTTGGATTTGTTGGTTTTGAACTAGTGAGGAAGCCAATCAAAAAATAAGGACCCTGTACATTGTGGGAAGTTCAGAGGAGCGACCAGTAAATGCATTTTTCAACTAAAGTTTGATCCAAAAACTGGAAGATGCCTGTATTTTTTCAAACTTTCGGGTTTCGACTTCTTTATAATGAAAGAGTGGGCGTGCCTTCAGGGTGCGCATTGCCAAGTCATCAGAAAAAGTACTGTGTTTCACTTTAAATAACATGTCTTTTTTTGCTCTATGCAGACATGAGGGTTATTTTAGTCATGGATGTCTTAAAGGCCTGCCCCAAAACGGGAAAAATTTTTTTACCCCCAAAAATTCGTTAGAAAGGGTGTTTACCCCTTTTGAGTACTGAACAGTTGGGGGAAGGGTTTTATGAGACAAATTCCCCCTAAAGGCGCGTTTTTTTCTAGTTTAGAGGGAAAGGCTCGTGATTTTGATTACCGTGCCCCAAAATGGTGGCAGAAGTTTTTGGGGTTAAAAAGTGGGAGACTATCATGATCCTATTTTGGCGTGTATGTTTGTTGGCGGATATTTTTTAAAATTATAGAAAGCTGCATGAAAACATTTTAGCCTGGATCCCCCACATTACATTTTTGCGCCCCGGGATGAGTGGGGCGCTTTTTAAAGTTTTTGGAGTCAGATTGATTTTTTGTCTGACCCCAAAGATCAGTGATTTAAAAAGGATTGCGTGGAGGAATTAGTATGGCGTGCATCATTCTGTAAGCAAACAACAAAAACCTAGATGTTAGTCGAGTAAAAAATCTAAAAATTATGTATTTAATGCAAACAAACTGTATGGTTGGGGTATGGGGCAATCACTTCCATTACGTAATTTTAAAATGTAACCCCGGGGGCGTACTAATATTCAAAAAACATTAAAGTGGTTGGGGGTTTTACGCCGGGTCAAAAGCTGGTTTTTTCTAGAAGTTTACTTAGAAAATCCCCCTGAATCCCCTGCCTGCTAAAGGGCTCCATTGGCAGCGAAAATTAAAGATGAATCCAAAAGAGCCGCCTAAACTTGTGCCCAATCTTCGGGGCAAAAAAAAATTTTGTCGTCTTCAGATTCTACAATTTTATTTAAAAACGGTTTGAAGTGGGAGAGTTCATCGTTTAATTGCTTTTGATCAAGAAAAAAGTTCTGAAAACCCTACATCATGAAAAAACTGATCTCGAACTAAATCCACAGTGCTTCGGAAAAGGACTTTTTCAAGCTGATGAACAACAGCTGTTTTGGAAAGCTTGGAAATCCGCACAACGCAAAGTGTTAGATTATTACCAAAGAGAACGAAGAATTAAGCTGACTTCAAAACCTAATTACGGGCTTCAGAAAATTTCATGATCAGCTTTTTGGATAAAGATGAAAAAAAAGAAAGTCAAATTGGACAAACCCCTATTTATTGGGTTTTCTTTTTGAAATTTTCAAAGTTTTTTAGTTAGAATTTTTTTATGTACTTAAACCCTTTACAGAGTCCCGAGTACTTTACACGTCAGTGTTTTTTTTAAGATATCCTATGAAGCATCTATAAAGCATGGAAATGGAGTAGTAAAGGGATGCAGGATGGTTGACAGTCAAATTTCCCAAAGATTCGCCTTTGCATTAATTACCAAAAAGAAAGGTTTTAGGAAAGTGAAGGATGAATTTTTGGAAATGATCAAGGAGGTTTTTTGGGTTAAGGTCGGAAAATGTACATATTTCTGCCAGGAGGAAACCATTTAAAAAAGCAAAAAGGAAAATTGCAGGTTGTGCAGCAAAATATACATGACAACTATAAAGAAGCATTGTTTGTCAATAAAATTTTCATTGACAACGTAAAAATGCAAATTAAATCTCTGGAAAAACACAAGTTGAAAAAAAGTCTTAGATAGAACAAACACAAAAGTGGGGTTTGTTAACCCGAGTTTTTATTGCTTGGTCATTGGAGAAACCCTAAAATAATTAAAACGGAACTGTGTCTGGTGGGGTTATCTGCAGTTCTTTTTTCAAAAATCTTTGAGGGCTGGTGTTTGGTTGTGTCAGTTTCTCGTAAATAATACACGGGGGGATTTATTTTTTCAATTCTTTTTATTTATAGGATAACACTCCAAACTGGTTTGGTTGCCTGATGCGGTGTCCCCCTTCCCCTTCCCCCCTAAAAAAAGGGACCTTATTTTTAAACCCAAAAGGTAATATTTGCTGGTTTTTAGGAGTCTTCAGCAAATTTATTTTTTTCTTTTGATTGCTTGTAATGGGTTTTGCCCTTTAAAAATTTTCATTATTTTATTTCGCGCAAATGAGGGCGTCTTCTAACCCCTTCTGTGTTGCGAGAATTTTTCAATCAGTCTCTGTGATTGGGAGGAAAAAAGTCTTTCAGTCTGTTGTTAAAGTTTTCAATAAAATTGTGATCTGTGAAATTGGGATGCCTTCTAAGGTAACTCTATGTTTTACAATAATTGATTCACTTGGCCCTTTAATTTTTTTCCATCATCGACTTGAATCTGCGAGGAAAGTTAAAAAGGCCCCGTTGGTTTTTCAGTTGTATGGCAACAGAACAGGAAGCACTCTTTTGGTTAAAGGCTCCCCATCTTTGTATTGAAGCTATGTCATGACTGAAGGGTATTAAATCTTTTGCGTCTAATCTTCATGGGGAAATATAAAGACCCATTTGAGGGGGTGTCTTTTGGGAGTTGTATTAAACAAAGTTGGTCTTGATTCGTTGGCGCAGGTAAATAAATTTGCCAATTGTTGTTTAGATAACCATTCTTTCGCTGTTTGTTCATGACTCCAGCTGCTTGGTTTAGCTTTTTGATTGCCGTGATTCCCTTCCATACCTTTTGGCAAATAAAAATTTTTTGTTCATTTTTTTTTTAGCCAATATATGCGAAACAATAGAAAAAAGTCATACCCGAAAATAAAGGGATTTCTTGCATATTTTTTTTTGATGGTTGAAAAAAAGTTGCTGAATTTTGGTGGGGGCAATGTCTCGTTTGGGTTTCCCTTTACAAGAAAATATTCTTTTATTGCTTGATCAACACTTTAAATGTATAAGCGGTGCCCCTTTTTTTCAGTGTTTTTATTAATAAAATCTAACTGCTAAATTCTCGTTTCTACGATCTTGTGCTGCAGCTATTTGCTCCAAGCTTTGTTAGTCTTTTTCTCTCGGTCGCCCCTGTTTCTAAAGGAAAATTACTTCCGTAAAAGCAAGCGCATTCACCACAGCCCCACCTACATCATTACGGTGAACCATTTTTTAAAAAATGTTTTTTTTTTTACATATTATATTCTCTGGAATTATTCCTTGCTAATAAAAATCTTTGTAGCGAAGAATGAATAATACAACACTTTGCAAAATTCCTAAAAAGTTAGTTTGCCAAGTCTCCGGTTTTATTTTTAACAGGTTTTCCCAAGCATTGAGTATCCTAAATTAGGCCCCCAAAAACACAGAATGGTATACAGGTTGGAAATAGTTTTTTCGGTGTCTTTTTAAAAAATAAAATAATTATAATTAATAAAAAACATGAACGCGATGTCTGTAAGCTCAGACGGCCAAACACAGTCTGGACTTAAAAATAAAGAATTAAAGATCAAGCTTTTATCCCCAAAAAAGGAAAGGCTGTATTCTTTGGCGCTGGGGAAAAAAACAAAACAGCCCTGGAATGAATTCAGCTAGAACAATTAAACAGATTGCGCAAAAATTTTTAAAGTATCCAAAGGTATAAAGCGCATGGGGGTGAGAATGGTAAAAAGGGGGGGGCAACGGTTCTTATTTTTTGTCACAAACTATCATAGTTTTGCTCCCATTGATTCTAAACAAGATCTTACATGAAAACGCAGGTCCTTTTTAACAAAATATTAGATCTCTAAGCTGCATCGTATTACATTTTGGAACTTGTTATCGCCGTAAAGGGATTAAAAATTTTTTAATCATTTTAATTTTATTTCCATTCAAATGAAATCAAAAAATCGCGAATCAGAAAACAAAAAAATAGGTAGAGTAGTGACGAGTGAAAAGCTAAAGCCCCTGGGGTGTTGCAGCAGGAAAAAGTAGCGATTTAAACAGACAAAGAAAATTAAGTTAAAAATCACAGAAATAAACTTAATGAAAAAAAAACACCCCCCAACGCAACAGTTGATTAATCCCAGCTCCAAACTGAAAATTTAAATTTCAGGGCCAAAAGTCTTCAGGGAAATATTGAATTTAAAAAACTTTTGCCTTTTTTGGGCCCCTTGCTGCTGCTGGGGGCAGTTATTACGGTTAAAAAAAATAAAACAAGGCGACAAAAAAAAAAGAATTAAAAAACAACCTAAACCCCCAAAATACAGAAAAGAAACAGCACCCCCAGCCCCCCAACAAAAAAATTCATTTTCTATTTCAAAGGGAAAAATTTTTTTTTAATAAAAATAGATCATGGGGATTTTTTATTTGTTTAAAATGTGAAGTCAATAAATAAAGACATGGAGTCTTAAAAGACATTTCCATAGACCAGAATTGTAACAATGCGGTTTCTTGGATGTAAGAACTTCATTAAGATTTTGTAACCGATTTACACCAGGGCTTAAGCAAGCATCCCGCACAAGCGTTTTTTGAGGGGTGGTGACTTATTAGACATCTCTATTTAAAATAAAAAAATAAATTTTCTTGTTTTTTTGAAATTATAAGAAATTAAATAAGAATTGGTTTACTTAGAGGTGACTTAATTTCAAATTTTTGGTATTAATTAAGAATTTTTTAAAAATTTTTTAAAAATTAATTTAAAAATTGAAGTAATTTAATTAAAACTTAATTTTAAAAACTTTTAAAATTTGAACTTAGAAGTGATTAAGTGTGTGCATGCATGGGGTGGGGGTGGTGGGGGGGACGTGGGGTGGGGGGGGGGGGGGGGAGTGCGTGCGTGGGGTGGGGGTGGGGGGAGTGCGTGGGGGGGGGTGGGGGGACGGGTGCGGTGAGGGCTTAAGAAAAATTTGGAAAAATGTTTGCCGGGGAGTTACAGGTAACCGTTATATTTTTAGAAGCCGTCATACATCGCTAGTCCAAACCCCCCCCGCAACCAATTGGCCCTTGGCCCCAAACCGGGGTTTCAGCGTAACTGTTACATTTTTTGAAGCCCGTCATCTATCTCGTAGTCCAAACCCATCCATAATGGCCTCAACAGCCCTAGCTTTTTCCGCTAAAAAAGGGGGTTCAGCGTAACCGTTTTATTTTTAGAAGGTCATCACGCAGTAGTCCCAAAAACCCCTACCTATATGGTCAACACCCGCCTTCGCGCTAAAAAGGCGGTTCAGCGTAACCGTTTTTTTTTGAAGCCCTTTACAAACCGCTTGCAACTGGCTTTGGCGGTTACAGCTTTAAATTTCTGTAGCCCAGCTTTTTTGGCGGCTTAATCGCCCTATAGTCATCCGTTGTTGATATTTTGGGGCATTTTATGAAGATATTGGCCAAAACATCCTCTCCATACTGGTGATGTACAAGGTCTGCCTATCCCTATCTAAATTTGTTTTTCCAGAACCCCGAAAATGTCTTGTTTTATAAGTTCAATGATGTTTGACGCTTGCCACAGTTCTTTACTGATCCTACCTTTTGAAATTTAGGATAGTTATAAAACACACAGAAAGTGAATAAGTTTTTTAGCAACGAATGAAAAGTTCACCCCCGCCTTTAAAAAAATGAACGCCCTGTTTGATGGGTTTTTTTTTTTTTTTTAAAAATGGCTTTGCTGTCTCAAGCCGCGCCCCAAAAATCAATGTGATGGATTGTTTTTTCCTTGGCCCAAATTTCAACAAGCAGCGCCATTTTTTAAATAAGGAACCATTTTACGATAGGAAACAGTATTAAAAAGGGGGTATCTCGGTCAACAATATTCCCTTTAACGTTTTATTTCCTTGAACCAACAAACCTTTAAGATAGGCCCCCTTTTAAAGCAGTCAGGCATTTTTTTCCTTTTTAGAAAAGCAATGCTTCTTTTCGGTTCGCTGGTAAAGAACATGTTCGCCCAGTTTCCTTTTTTGAAAATACTTAAAATGTAGTAAAGTTAAACCCCGTGACTTGAAAAGCACGATTTTGTTCTTCGGTAAAAGGTTCGCCATTTTTGAAAACGCAACCAAACCCTACCAAACACAGTAAAAGCGTTGCTCGTCCGGGAGTCGGGGGAATGATGAAACCCGGGGTTGTTAACCTGTCTGTTAGCGCCGTAACCTCGCTAATTGTAACCCCTTGTGATTGGCCGGGCTGGCATGGGGGCCCCCGGTGTTTAGTGGCACCCCGTGTGATAGTGCCTAGCTGAGCAATATGTTGCAATCCGCTGAAAACCCGGGGTTGTTTTGGGGTGTGTGTGTGTTGTTTGTGTGTGGTGTGTGTGTGTGTGTGGTGCCTTCGTGTTGTACGATTTTTTGTTTCTTTTCGTGGGTTGTGTGTGTTGTGTGTTGTGTGTTGTGTGTGTGTGTGTGTGTGTGTGTGTGCAAGCAACGGCCAAGGCCTAACGCTCACCCTGCTACCGTCCGTGGCTGTTTAATCTGCTTAAAGCTGAAAACACCAACACAGTACGATCAGCCCGAAAGGTAAAGCCTGATACACACCCACACCCACATACACACAGCGTTCGCTCGCCGCTTGCCGTGTAATCATATGCCCCCTGTCAAACTACCGTCTCATTCTCACCTGTCGTTCTCTTCCTCTCTCTCTCTTTCTGTGTGTGTGTGTGTGTGGGTCTGGCTCTGGCTGGCCCCCGTAGTAAGTAATCGGATAGTGCGTAGCCTATCACATGATCCGCCCGGGGCCGCCGTACATGTTACATGGGTGGGCATGTGTGTGTGTGTGTGTGTGTGTGTGTGTGTGTGTGTGTGTGTGTGTGTGTGTGTGTGTGTGTGTGTGTGTGTGTGTGTGTGTGTGTGTGTGTGTGTGTGTGTGTGTGTGTGTGTGTGAAATGATGTTATTGAAAACGATCAGGAAAAACATAGGTTTAAGCAAAAACTAAAATCTGAAAAGTTTAGTAAATTAGTATTGAAAACGGATAACCCTACACAGTATGTTTGTTTGTAAATAATCGTTATTTTTTGGTTATTGAAGTCTTACTTATCAGAGAACAGAGAAAGGGGCATTCTGGAGTCGCCCGGTCGAAACTGGTTGAGACCGGGGGAGCCAGAATGCCCCTTTCTCTGTTCTCTTAACTGCTGTGTAGAACTTGTGACAGGGATACATATGGTCGATATAGATATGGCCTTTGGCAGAAATTAGGTTTAAATCAGTATACACGGTCAACTGACCAGGTCACCACAAAATCAGGTTACATTCAATATTATCGATGGGTCATGAGATTCTAGATCAAACTGCAAGCGCCAAACTATGAAGACAAATTATTTTGTATCGGTAGCTGATGTTCAGTTTCAGTATTGAGGTTTCAGACGGTTAGGGTCCGATGTTCCGACGCTCAGTGTCCGATGTATCAGTAGTCCGAAGACCGAAACTCCGACGTAGCGATAGTCCGAAAAAGTGGTGCATTAGTGCGACGAAGCAATAGTCCGAGAAAATTTTCTCGAGGCGTTATAAGTACGACGATTCGATAGTCCGAAAAGTTGGTTTACAAAAAAATATAAATCCGACGTAGCATAAGTTCGACGTGTCGATAGTCCGAAAGGCACTGGCACACGTAAGCTCGCCTTTTTCGGCATGGATTGTCGCTCCAGTACGGATTGTCGCCGGCGACAATCCGTGCCGGAAATGGCATTATGTGAAATCCATTCTGTCGGTCGACAATTCATGCCGTCCTGGCCGGCACGAATTGTCGCCCCCATTGTACATTTTATTAGGTCTCTCTTCTCTCTCTCTCTCTCTCTCTCTCTCTCTCTCTCTCTCTCTCTCTGAATGTATGCATGTATGTACGTAAGCGTGTATGTATGTATGTGTGTGTGTTATGCGTGTATGTATGTATGTATGTATGTGTGTATGTATGAATGTATGTATGTATGCTGAACAATTAAGTAGTGGGGGAAAACAAGTGCAGGTTAACAATTCTTCCATCATTATAATAATGACTTGGCAAAGATTTGGAGAGGAAAAATAAAAAAAATTAAAAAAAAATAAATAAAAAGGGGGGGGGGGGGGGGGTTGAAGAAGAAGAAAATGGGAAAATGTGTACTGTAAATAGGAAATCTTTCACTAGCTGCATAAGGGAACCATCGCAATTCCTCTCAAAGGCAGATCTTTATGTGTCGCCTGCTCCTAGGCCTTTCGTCCGCTGGATCGGACTCATCAGGGAGACACGGCTGATTGTGTCTGTTCTCTTGGCGTCAAATAGAGACACACCACAGTCCATAATGGGTTCGAATTTCGGTATAGGGGGATTTTTCCCTCGGAGTTAACATTGGTTCTGACTCCATCCCCCCATATAGTCGTTCGGATGGGACTATAAACCGAGGTCTAGTCTGTGTCACATGCACTAAAGATCATACACGGACTCTAAAGATCCCGATGCTCATGTCCTAAGACGAGTGAGTACCGGCTACACGAAAATACACAATGCATGCAACCTGTGTGCCAGAATAGTCTACTTGAAGACTGTGAGCACGGGGCAGGTTAAAACATCCCCATCTGGAAGAAGAAGAAGATAATTCTGTGGTGTTCTGTATGTATGTATGTAGTTGTATGTATGTATGTATGTATGTATGTATGTATGTATGTATGTATGTATGTATGTATGTAGTACGTACGTACGTATGTATGTATATATGTATGTAAGTATGCATGTACATATGTATGTATGCATGTATGTGCGAAGGTATATATGTAGGTTTGTATTGATGAATGGATGGGCGCGCGGATGGGTTAGTGTGCGTGTGTGGTGTGTGGGGGGGGGGGGGAGGGCGGAGTGTGCCCGTGCGTGTGTGTCGGTACGGGTGTGCATACACAGAGAGGCACACACGCATATGGACACACACACACACACACGCACACACGCACACACACACATACACACACGTGCGCGCACGCACGCACGCGCGCGCGTGCACACACACACACACACACACACACACACACACACACACACACACACACACACACACACACACACACACGCACACACACGCACACACACATACACACACATACACACACGTGCGCGCACGCACGAGCGCGCGTGCACACACACACACACACACACACACACACACACACACACACACACACACACACGCACACACACATACACACACGTGCGCGCACGCACGCGCGCGCGTGCACACACACACACACACATACACACACACACACACACGCACGCACGCACGCACGCACGCACGCAGCACGCACGCACGCACGCACACACACACACACACACACTCACACGCATACACACACATGCACACACACACAACACACACACACACACACACACACACACACACACACACACACACACACACACACACATATGCGTACTCTCTCTCTCTCTCTCTCTCTCTCTCTCTCTCTCTGACACAATCTGTATGAATCGTCCGCTGCTAACGCGTGCGTTGTTGTTCTGTTTTACGTCTTTCCACATTACGTGATATTAGACGAAAAAAGAAAAACAAAAACAAAAAAAACTGGGGACCGGGAGAAAAGGTTAACACTACGATTCAAAAGAATTAACTTATCTACAGCTACAACACAAAAGTAGAAAATCCACTTAATTAAAGATAAAAAAAATGCATATAATCTTCTGTCTCATCTCACCACTGAATATTATCTATTATAAGTATTTGCCAATTGGACTTTTAGCTAAGTGCAAAAAGAAAAGATAGGTTTCACTTGCTGACAGGAAAACATTTTGAATAGGTTGTACAGACGTATTTGGAATGAATTTTTTCCATTAAGTTACACAAAAGAATGTGATCAGTTGATATGCTATGACCACATATAGGCCTACAATGTATTTTTTTGGTACATACTTTGTTTTAAAACAATCCAATTTCCATCTACAAATCAAGGAACTTATCTGTCGTCTACGATAAATGTTTTTATCGTACTTACTTAAATTAACGCGTGCGTGTGCGCTCTTTTGTGTGTGTGTGTGTGTGTGTGTGTGTGTGTGTGTGTGTGTGTGTGTGTGTTTGTGTGTGTGTGTGTGTGTGTGTGTGTGCGTGCGTGCGTGCGTGCGCGTGCGTGCGTGCGCGTGCGTGCGGCGTGCGTGCGTGCGTGCTGTGTGTGTGTGTGTGTGTGTGTGTGTGTGTGTGTGTGTGTGTGTGTGCTGCTTTCCGATGCGATGATCCATTCATGTATTTGACTCCGTCTTGTTTTTAGGGGTCAAAAATCAACCTTGAACAGATCACAAAGTCGCTGGAGGCTGTACTTCTCGTCTATTTTAGTGTGCGCCTCTCTCTCTCTCTCTCTCTCTCTCTCTCTCTCTCTCTCTCTCTCTCTTCTTCCACATATGTTAAAAGTATTTATCCTAGCAGATGACCTCATTTTGGTTTCAGAAACGGGTTCATATCATGCACAAGTTGGTGTGACCAAGTGGGGTTTTGTGACCAAGTGCCCGTTTTTACCACATGTCGTCGTGACCACGGTCGTTGTGACCACGTGTCGTATTTGACCAGATCAAAAGACAAAGATCACAACGACATTTGGTCGCAAGGGACACGTGGTCACAACGGCACTTGGTCAAACCACACTGGTCCAAGAAACGTGGTCACGACATGTGGTCCCCATCGGCATGTAGCCGTCCCACTAGTTCATTTATCTTTTCCATCTTTAAGTCCGGGAGATGTATGTATAGGCCACCATACCTGCATCAATATTGACAGCCACTTACATTCATTTTATCCTATTTCTGTACGGTGTGGACCCACTGCCATCAAGATTGCCACAAATGCAGTCTAATTTAAAAAAACAAATTGATACGACGTTTTGGATTGCATATTGGGACAATTTTCTATTTAATTTGTTACCTGGGCCTGAATTTGGCCTTTCTTTTAACTTCTTGAATATCGAGTGCGAATCCTTCTTTTCCTGTTGCACAAATTTCGAATACTAGAAACTCTGAAGGAAAGATTTTTATAAAGCACTGTAACACTAATCAACTAAATTTTCATTTTCTTTATAGAGTTGCTCCCACTGGAATGAATACCTACTACCATTAATTTCACCTGATATAATTTCTTTAAAGGGATTTTCTAGATAATGATTCAAATTTAGAGAATTTGTTTCATGATTTATGATGGATTGCAATGAAGTTATTAATTGTGCATGCCATTTACCAAAAAGTGAAGAAATTTTTAAGGGGACCATGAAGACCGCGGGTCAGGCTAATGAAGCCAACCATACTACTACTATACATGTGCCAATTTGCTTCCGGGGGCAACAGTCTGAGTCGCCTATTTAGTTATTTATTTTCTTTTAACATGCCGCTGGGACCTATCGTTTTGGGAAACCAGTTTTAGGAGAAGAGAAGAAGGAGATAAGTGACTGTGTGTTCTTCTCTGTTTCCATTGTCTTGAATTGGTTGTCTTGCCTGAAAAAGACCAATCGGAAAAATAAGTGACTTTTATGTTCCCCTGTGTTCCAAATTGTCTTAAATTTGGTTTGTCTTGCCTGAAAAGCCCCCAAAGGTCGAACGTTAAGTGTGTTTTGTAATTGGTTCCTTCGTTTGGCCCCCTCAATTTTTGTTCGCCTGCTGTCACCCACTTTGGACCCATTTGGAGCTAAATTTAGGTTTCGGAGATGGTCAGGGTTTGATTCAGCATTCGGATTTGGATGATATTGTTCTCAAATTTCTTTCTTGAATCCCAAACATTGGAAAGCCAAACTCGCTGCCCCAGTAGATTGAACGCGGAAACCTTGAAAGCAATTCAGTTCAAAGGACATTACCCTACGCGAAAATACTCTTAAATAAAAATCAGGATTGGTGATAATCACATGGCGTACAGCATGATAGTGCAGACGAATTTTCATTCGCAATTTTGTTTGCCATGGTTGTACGAAGAAGCTGGTACTTACGTTTGGGGAAGTGCGTTGGAATTGTGATCTGATACTGGAAACATCTGTATTAGTGCATGCGCAGTTAAAGGTTAAGGTACACGAGGCAAAGACATTTTCATCAAGTCGGTCCATCGGAGATCGTATGGGTTTAAAAATCCTTTAACATTACTATCATTATTTTAGGGTTTAGAATAAACAAGTTCTGGTTTAATTTAAAACCCCTCCTCCTCCTCCCCCTTCCCACTGTGACTCTAGTAGACATAACCAGTGGGGACTTAAAACTGGGACAACCCCTTCCATGCCGGCAACCGACAGCAAGCATATCGGGTTAGGAACTAGTAGGCCTATACTAGGCCTTTTCCGATCGAAGCACTGTTCACACAATTTTGCCGTTTTTCTTAAGGGATTCTTTTCTTCTTCTTCTCTAAAATTACTGGTTCACTCAGCGCCCCACTGTTCACTTCAGATCTTACTTTTTGGGACTATGTAAACCCTTGTGCCTTTTACCCTCACAGTGGACCCATTTAAACTTTAAAGAAATGAAAGCTAAAATCTAGGACGGGAAACTTGTCCATAACCCACTTGGGGAATTTGGCTTTAGGTGTTCGCATGGTCAAGTGGCCGGCTTTTTTGTTGACGCTGAATTCTAAGAAAATATTAGAAAAATTATAGCGGTGTCGATTGTTTTGTGATTTAAGTTAGAAATAACACATTTGGTTAGCAGCAAAAATTTGTCACTGTTTGTGCCTATTTTTTCCATGGGAAGAAAAGGAAATTCTTGAAATTTTGATTCATTAAGTTGACTCATCTTTCATCTTCGAAATTCATTCACTGGTTTCGTTTTTGTGCACGAGTTTCGGAGCACTTTTCATTTTTCTTAATCTTGTCATTAATCCTTGTCATTAACCCTTGTTACCTTCAGGTGTTTGAGGAAAGGTAAGTTCACGTTCACGTTCATTTCTTTTCACTATGCTTTGAATGATTGATGTTTTGAACATGGCAGAGAAAAGGAAAGCTGTGAAAAAGAATGATATTTACTAGCAGTACTGTCGGTGACGGGAAAATTGAACAGCTCAAGAAACACGTTTGCTTCTTCGGAAAGTCGAGTCTCGTACTCCAGGTCATATGAGAAGCAAAGGTCTAGCCGTAAACAGAACAAATCCATGTCTGTGTGGCAGTGCGTATATTGTGGAGGTGCTGTGGAGGAGGAGGAAAAATTGCATCGAATGCTTTGTTTGCAAAAACGGGAGTCATTTGAGTTGCACCGGAATGTCCAAAGATACTTCGACACGCTCTCTGACCCTTTGCAGCATAACTTGCAATGGGTCTGCCAACCTTGCATGGAAGAGCAGAAGGAAATTCAGTCTAAGCAAGATGCCAGTTGGGAAAAACTCTTAGACCTTATTCCACTGGTACATCACTTAGTGTCAGGAGGAAAATGGGAAAAGCATGGGAGATAAACTGGAAGAAAAGATTAAAGAGGTGGTAGACAGAAAACTGGAAGAGATAGTGGAAGAAAAAATGGAGATTGAGAAAAGGAAGAAGAACTTGGTGATTGTCAACCTGAAAGAGAGTGTGAAAACAAACATTGAGGAGAAAAGGAAAGATGACCTGAAGGCAGCCAAAACGCTTAAAAGAAAAACTTGTGGATCTGGATGAAGATGAGCTGGGAAAACCATAAGGTTGGGAAGAGAGGGTGGACATAGACCAAGAATGCTTAGGGTGACAGTGAAAAGGGAAGAGAAGAAGAGGGAAATAATGAGAAAGCGCCTGAACTAAATAGAAACAAAGCTCCAGGGACACAAAGGTTTACATAATCAAGATCTAAAAAGGGAAAACCAAGGTGACAAACATAAAGTACTAAGAGAGGAGTTGCGACAGAGAGCTCAGGCAGGAGAACAAAACCTGGCCATAAGAAACTGGAAGATAGTGGAACTTAGACAGGGTCCAAAAAACCCAACCCACTCTGGCGGAGGGTCTGAGGACACCCAAGGAACAGTTTCTTCTAGAAATTGACTCAAAAGAGAATGTGTACATAGTGTAAATAACAAATGTTCAGATTTTTTCTATGTAGTTTTTCTAACGTTGATGGGTTTTTGAACAAAAAAGAAGAGTTGCTTTCCAGGATAGATGATATACATCCATGTGTAAATTTCAGTGACCGAATTTATACCAAAGAATTTACAAAATTTCAGTGAGAAAGATTTTTGCATTCTGATTTTGATATGTTCATTAATAGAAACCACCAACGGGGGTAGGTTTATACATGAGTAGTTATTTAAATGCTAGAGAGTGTAATGATTTCGATGAATACGAGTATCAAGAAAGTGTTTGGTGTACATTTGATAGTGAGTGTAATGGGAAAGTGTTGATTGGTTGTGTGTATAGAAGCCCAATAGTAGTACAGAAGAAAATAATAATAAATTATTTGAAATACTAAAATCTGATAAAATGTTAAAGTATGACAAAATATGCATAAAGGGGATTTTAATTATCCGAATGTTTATTGGGATGGAGATGGTCAGGGGTTTTAAAGGGGAAACGAGATCATAAGACAGGTGCATGATGCTTTTTAATCCAAAAAGTGACCAAACCAACAAGAAGAAGACTAGGGCAGAACCCAACCTTGATGATTGGATATTGGGTTTAAAGATGATGGTTTTATTTCAGAAGTTTTTCTCTTGATCCCCTGGGTAAAAGCGACCATGATGTTTTATCATTTCAATTGAAATTTTGGAAAAGCTTAATGATACAGTTCAAGAAGAATTTATGTATAAATTGAAAACCCGGGGGACTATCAAAAATTTAGAATATTATGGCCAATCTGATTGGAAAGGATATCAGACATGGATTGATGAATCCTGGAGGTATATCAAGAATACAAAACATGAGGGAATGGATAAGTGTATTCCCAAAATAAAGAAATGCAAGAGGAAATTCACTCCAGTCTGGATGAATAAAAAAGCTATGAGAAGTATTAAAAAGTAGTATAATTATTAAAAAATACCTAAGTATAAATCAGGAATAAATTACATGAAATACACACGGAAAAGGAATAAATGTTGCAAGTTATTAAAAGTAACTAAAAGGGAATATGAAAAAATGGTTGCAAAAAATAGTAAAGATAATCCTAAATTATTTTGGAAGTATGTTCAAAATAGATTAAAAGTTAAAAAGTATTGGTGCCCTAAATAAACCAGATGGTTCCTTGGCTGTAAGTGATAAAGAAAAAGCGGACAATTAAATGATTTCTTTGCTAGTGTTTTTCACATGAAGATTTAACAAATATACCATTTTTGGATGAATGTGCATATTTAAGTGGGATATCCTTGTCAGAGGTAAGAGTTTCCCCAAAGCAGTGAGAGATAGACTGGTCAAAATTAACCCAAATAAAGCACCCAAAGGGCCTGATCAGATCCCCTCAAAAGTTTTAAAAGAATTAGGGAAAAGAATTTTTCTGTCCCACTATGTTCATATTCAATAAAACATTAGAATCGGGGACATTACCCCAAGACTGGAAGACAGCTGAAGTAACAGCCTTGTTTAAAAGGGATCAAAAGCAGAACCCGGTAACTATTTGACCAGTCAGCCTGACTTGGTAATATGTTTAAAATGTTAGAAAGCTAATTAGAGATTCAGTTGTAGAACATTTTACAGATATAATTTATAGCAAAAAGTCGCATGGGTTCCGTAAAAACGTTCTTGTGTTACTCAGTTGCTTGAAGTTGTAGAAGGTATGAACAAAATTATTGGATGATGGCCAGTGTCGATGTTTATATCTTAGATTTTAAGAAGGCTTTTGATACTGTGCCACATGAAAGGCTACTTGTTAAACTATCTGCTTATGGTATATCTGGCAAACTATTAAAAGGGATACAAGGATTTTGACAAATCGGGTACAGCGTGTAAGAGTAGGTAGTGAAAGATCTAATAAAGCCAAGGTTCTAAGTGTATACCCCAGGGTAGCATCTTGGGCCCAATATTATCACAGTGTTTATAAACGACCTGCCATTATCATTTTTAAAAAACCCCCTGTAAAATATTTGCTGATGATACAAAACTGTACGATAAAACTTTGCAATTCTCAGATTTACAAAACGTATTTATAAACTCCCAAAAATTTGGGCTGATGTATGGAATCTGTACTTCAATATCTCTAAATGTGGTCATGTGCTACATATTGGAAAGAACAACCAGGAACAAGCTTATTATTTTGAGACACAATGCAGCTTACAGAAGATAAAGACCTAAAAGAAAAAAAGATTTGGGAGTAACTTTCGATAGCATGTTGTCTTTTGATCTAATATTGGCAGAATAGTTAATAAAGCCAAATCAAATGTTGGGTGTCATAAGGAGAAGTTTCTCTTACTTAGATAAGGAGTATTCCTAAAAAATTTATAAATCTTTGTGCGACCCCATTTGGAATAGTAAATGTGATTGGTGCCCCTACTTTAAAAGACAGTCATCACAAATAGAAAGAGTTCAAAGACGTGCTACAAAATTATTAAAAGAAAGCAAAGATAACTCTTATGCAGAAAGATTACAATATTTTAATCTACATTCACTAAAAGGGAGAAGGACAAGAGGTGATCTTATACAGACTTTAAAATATTTAATGGATTTGACAATGTTTGGTTGACTCACTCTTTTCTCTTTCAAACATAACATCACAAGAATGCAGAAGGAAAGATATTTATTCACACTGCCGTACTAACAGAAGAAAATTTTTCCCTTTTTACCAGAGTAGCCCCTTTATGGAATGAACTCCCAACTAATATAAAAAATTTGCAGAAGACACTAACAAGTTCAAGAATCTCTTGGATGTAATTCCAAAAATATAAGGAACTTTCAACCAATTTGATGATAAATGCCATATTAGGCATTGAGTAACAAAATGACAATTGCGTTTCAACACCTTTAATAAAAGTATTGACAAAGAGGGACGTACATAGGCCGCGAGGCAAAGGCTTTCGAGCCAGTCCCTACTACTACTTACATTACTACTACTACTATATACTACTACTATACATATTATTTGCAAATAGTATGCAAACCTATACTTTTTAAACGAGATGTTTGAGAATCTTTTTGAAATAAATGAAAATACTGTATGTGTACCTTCTTGGGACTGACCTCAAAAAATAAGCAGGGAAAATTTTGAAAAGTTATTTGAAAAGTAAATCAAAAGTTAGGAGAGACACAGTTTTTCTTTTGTACTACCTAACACTTTAGACTGGAGATAAAGTGAAGACAAATATGTGCTGGGAAACATTGGAAAGATGATAAATTTTCTTGACTTGCCTATGTTACAATGAATTGGGGCTCAAATGTTTTACCTATAATTCAGCATCCGGACAATCAAATTTCACTATATAAGGAAATGGGGTTTGTGCGGCTTATCTTGAAGCTAGATAGGTAAACTATATGTTTTTGTAAACTAGAGATAATGAGGAATCTGAAAAACATAATTACAACACAGTAACCCCGATGGCAGCTGAAGATATTCTTCACAGTGTAATCCAGACCATGGCGAAAAGGTAAACCAAAACGTCAGTCGCATTGTTTGAAACACCACAGTTTCTGCTTGAATGTCAAAACACTTGAAACTTCAGAGAAAACAAGAAGAACATGTCCTTTAAGACGCAGAACAAAGTTGGGTCTTGGTCTTCTGTGGAAGGGTGAAAAGCACTCGGGGCAGAGTCCCATGTCGCATCCAGAACATACCCAGCCAGAGCGCACACAAGTAGGATGGCCAGCAGCACAGTTCCTTTTTTCTTGAGCGCCTCTCTCAGCATCACTCTCCTCTGTAGTGCTTCCAGATTCTGGACACAAGAAAACACATATCCTAAGTCTTCTGGGTTTAAATTTTTTTGTTTCATAATGGGTTTCAAGAGTTGTTACAGAGAGCTTGACTCAGTTTCCACTGATCAGTCTGATTTTCAGAAAGAAAAAATATTAACAACATTATTATTCATTCTATGAAAAATGAAGTCATGCATAAAATCATAAATAAAAATAAAATCTGGAATCACTATCATATAAGGAAGGGGAAGGGCTATAGCTTTCATTGGAGACACGCCCAACTCGTGACACGCCCACACCATTTCCAAACTAAACAAAAACAAAAAACAAAAGTTATAAATTGTTTTTCTTCAAATCACCACTTTTATTCATCTCTAAAGTGCTTTCAAAACAAACCCATAATCACCCAGAACGATCTTCTAGTTTGATCAGGCAACTCCTGTAAGTAACCATGTACCCTGCCCCTCCATCCCCCCTTCCTTCATGTGACGGACCAACAAATGTAAAATAACCAAAAAACCGCACGCAGCAAGTGTTCCATCATCGACACACAAAATAATCTAAGTTATCCACTCACCTGCTTCGCTTTCGTTACTACTGCCTCCGGCAACTGATTCTTCACTCATGCCACTTCCACGAAACTCCTGCCCCAAACTCGGTCGCTGATTCACTCATTATTTTTGTCAAAACGCACGAAAAAATTGGAGATAACTGACTGACAAAGGTTTGCCGGTGCACAATGGATACCAGCAAGTCACGTGAACTGATCAATCAGGTGTTTAGCGGGGTGGTATAACAGTTTTTTCATCTGAGCCACGATCGTGGCCCCAAAGGCAGTCGGGCGGTAAAGCCACGATCGTGGCCCATCGCACTCAGCGGGTTAACGTCTCATTCAAGTTGATAGAGGAAAGTACGAGCTGGAGTTGTGCATACCTGCTCAGGTATTATCATTAAAAAAAAAGGATAAACAACATGATCGCACTGATATTTCTAACTGCCATTATTATTTTAAAAG
>CM031599.1:105470048-105487675 GCA_018398815.1 Conus ventricosus
ATTCCATCGCCAGCCGTTTTTCAAAAAAGTCTCTTATTTCATACCAGCATGTGTGAAATGCGGATATCTCTGGAACTAAGCAACCAATTCTCATGCTGTATTTGGAAATGGAGAAAATAACGGTACCTTTTTTAAATAATAGAATGTTAGTACTGGTTACTCAACAACAATTCAAAGTTTTTGGTAATTTCAAGTGCAAAAAAAATGCAAAACTAAAAAACTTGAATGTTAGCATTAGTCTCAACATAAAAAAGAAGAAAGTATGCCATCAAACCTCTGAACAAAAGAAAAATACTCCACTCACAAAATGAATACCAGAAAGTATGTAATATCCAACAGAAAAATGAAAAAAAACAATTATAAATGCTCATACTGCAACAGCAGAAGAAGAGCTGGAAGTATTCCACAGGTTAATGAATATCATCCTCAGAGGAATAATTATTATGACTAATGAGGTAATGCAGAAAAGTAATCACACACACACACACATTGTCACGACCGACCCTGGAGGTCTGCCCTGACAGGATCGGTCTAGGTGGGAGTGAAGGGAGTGACTGACCTCACACGCTCCGCAAGAGACCACAAATAAAGATTACGATACAACACCCCATTTATTCACACCAGCAAAATAAACATTCCAACACACGCACCATGCACGATCACAATAAAGCACTCCAACGCACACAACATGCCACAATCACGATCAAGCACTCCAACGCACACAACATGCACAATCACGATTCAAGCACTCCAACGCACACAACATGCACAATCACAATCAAGCACTCCCGCACCCACAACATGCACGATTATAAATAAGTATTTCGCCATACGACGCACATGATCACACTTACAGCATTCCAGCACATATGACAAATACACAATTATAAGGAAATATTTCCAGCATTGACCCTTCTTAACACCATGGAGTGCGTGCACACCCCTGCCCCTGTCGAGTCTGCTGGGAGCACCCTGTCGCACTAGGTGCTCCGAGCCGGGTTGGTTCTCGCAGGGAGTCGCTCAAAGCCGACACCCTCGACTTCCAAGCGGGCAGTGAAGAGCGTGTCCCGGGGGGGGGGGGACGTAGCTGTTACTGGAGGTCCTGGACGGGGGTCCAGGCCGGCCAGTCAAGACGGCGGGCGTCTCTACCAGCCCTCGGTCCCGACCAAGGGCGTGGCCTCGATCAGCGTGTGGCACCATCCCGTCCGTGGTCTCAACCAGAACGTGGCCTCGACCAGTACGTGGCACCATCCAGATCGTGCTCCAGTGAAGCCCCGGGAGGGGGGGGAGGACGTAGCTGGGAGGAGAGTCGAAGAGGGGGGAAAAAGAAGAAGGAAGGAGGAAGGAAGAAGGGTACTGGAACCCTGCCGTCAGTACCATCTGACCATTGCTGTCAAGTCTTAGCCACTCGCATGATGGGCGAGGGGAAGTGATTCAACGCACACAGAAAACCCATTGAATCAAGTCTTCTCACCACGATGCAGGTAAAGACTGCATTAAATCAACAGGTTATAAAAAATATGAATTATTTCACCCTTCTCTCACTCGCGCTTAACGTTTTCCTTCCTTAGGAAATAAATCAACACAGCGACCATCGCTTATAACTGCCACCACATTTGCAAATAATATTCAATGGCACAACTGTCACATTTTATAAACACATTTCAAAATAACACAAATCTCCAACCACGCATCCGAACGACAAATCATGCGCACGCACGCTCGTGAACATAAAACTCGTTCTCCTTGCACACACAAACAGACGGTGGCCGAAGGATAAAAGTCCGGCGAATGTGGACAGGGACGGACGAGCGAGACCAAGCAAGTTCCAACCCTGAATCACCAGGTTCTCTCCCTTCCCCACCGACTACCGCAGCACCAGATACATAAACAGGAGAAGAATTTTGGAAATAATTTAGAAATGGCCAGGTTAAAGATGGAATTAACCAGAGAAAAGGTCTCACACAATATTTCTCTTACAATTTCGAAAACAAAAGAAAATTGCGCAAAAGCGAAGACTAAGCCGGCTAACAACAACAAACCAAAACAAACAGACACGAAACTGATGCTTACCAGCTACCCGTGGGTGACCCCGAAGAGGCGGGTCAAGGACTCTCTCTACCCTCTGTCCAGTCGAGAGGACAGAGGCGAAGATGCGGAAACAGAAGAAGCGATGTCCCTCTCCTACAGGCCGACTGCAGGAATTGAAAGTACTGACTGTACTCTCGATGATACGGTAAGGAACCGAGACTGGAGCAGGCGCTCCCAGAGACATCTTCCGCTCGAGTCAAGAGCTAACCTCCCTCAGCAATGGCGGCCAACATGCCATGCTGCGTCACAGAGTGAGTATACTTCAAACTAAAAAAAAAAAACGAAGCACGTGCGACAGGTAAAAAGACAGGCAAGAGGCCGATAGACAGAAAAGTCTCGAGAGAAAAGGTACCGGCCACCCGTGAACTTGCAGGATGAATAGCACGGGCGGTGTGAATTAGAGAGAGAGGAGAGAGAGAAAGCAAACCGAAGTTGAGCTGAACTATACCAAGGTGCAACCGCACCACAAGCCACACTAAGGGACGGGTACACGACAACAGCAACGACAATAAACAAATAAGTAATTCCGCCACCCTGGGTGGGTCGAACGTCGTAGGCCTCGCGACAAACTCGTGACAAACCCCCTTCTAAAAGCATCTGTTTCTCTGAGATACAGTGCTCCTTTGAACCTTGTCGCATGTGCAACTTCCCAACAATGGGACCGAACCCAACTCTCTGTGATCGACAGAGTACGATGAATCCAATACAAAACATTCCACGATAGAATCACACAGGGAAATACATAATACTACATTTATCAAACAACTAAGCAAACCTCCAACCATGAAAGTAACAATCCGGAACCATTGGTGATTCACTACCGTTAACATCACTGAAGTGAAAAACTGTCACTACACCTGATACAGAGACAAAAGGGGATATAACCACTGGTTGAGGGGGAGTGTCCCTCTGACTGACTTTCAACGTGCTGACTACGGAGCTCGGCTAAGATAGTCAGCATCCGTATTACAGGAACCCTTGATATGACGGAAAGTGAACGCATGACTCTGCAGCTCCACTGCCTAACTCATGAGTCGATGACTGACTGGCCAGATCCGGTCCAAGCACTGGAGAGGATGATGATCGCTCTCAGTACAAATTTCCGGCCGTACTTCTTCTTGGGCACGCCACGTGCGCGTCCAAATCTGCCTGAGAGACTCGGCAACAGTAGGGCATCGATAGTCCTAAGCGGGGCAACCTCTGGGTATCGACTCGCAGATTCTACCACTACCGAAGTGTAGCGGTGACCGCGATCGGATGGAGGATTAATGGGTCTCACCAGGTCGACCCCGACCTTGCTGAATGCCTCCCCAACCCGTGGCACTGACCCTAGGGGAACACGCTTCAAGCGACCCTTAGGCGTTGTCCGTTGGCAGACATCGCAACTGCGGCAGTACTGCCTAACCTGCGAGTTCATCCCTGGCCAAAAGAAGTCTCGTCTTACTCGCTCGAGAGTCCGCTTGGAGCCCATATGACCCGCCATGGGGGAATCGTGGGCCTGCCGGAGAACAGACTCTCTCAAGCTTTGGGGAACAACAAGCTGTTTGGCCACACGATCTGCCTGAGTGGAAACCCTAAAGAGGATCCCCTTGTGGAGCTTGAAGCTCACCTTGGCGTGTCGGGCCGACTGAGCGGGACGATCCACAGTTGTCGTAGGCGTTGGACATCCAAGTCCCTGGCCTGAAGACGGATAATGGAAGCAGGATCGGCACTCGCAAGGACCTCGTCAGAGATCGGCTGAAGAACGGGACGCAACTCCTGTCCCTGCTTCTCAGCTTTGGCGCGTGTGGTAACTCCCACACACGCCTGTACAGGCAGATCCGTAGACACGGACTGACTGCGTCCGTCCGCAAAGGTAATGGTATTCCCTATGATAAGTGAATACAGAGGTCGCTCCACCGCGATGGCCCATACTTCGCCACAGAAGTAGGGGGTGGGAGATAGGAATAAGTACAGAAGGACGGGTGGAGGTAAAACCAGCCTCCAACCCGCACACATCATAACTGGCGCCCCGCCGGGCCTCAGGGGAAACCAAATTCTTATCCACAAAGAGTGTTGATGCTCCCGAATCCCTGATGGTGTCGACCAAGGAGGAACCAACAACAGAGAGAAACACTGGGCACTCTGTACCACCAGAAGCTGGGACGGAACCCACGTTAGCCGAGGCGCGAGGATGCTGGAGAGGACTAGCCCCATGACTACCAGCGGCTCTAGGGCAAATCTTTCCTGATGTGGCCAGGACGACCCACAAAGAAAACAAAATCGAGGTGCTGAGGTCCCCGATGGACTGCCTGCCTTGTTCACCCCGCTAGCAGTTGTCGGCACCTTATTGCTATTAATCCTGTGGAGGGCTTCCTCTCCGTATCTGGGCGATGCCATAAGCCCTGCGTGCTTCAGCAAACACCTCAGCGGTGTGAATCGCAGCCGCGAAATCCTGAGGTGCTGTCTCGCCTATCCGGATCCTCAACTCTGGGGACACAGTGTGGTGAGCTGTTCAATGAGGATCAGATCCTCCAGCTCCAACTTAGCTAACTGACGCCAGTACCCTAGCGTCTTGCGCAGCCTATCACCAAACTGCACGAATGTCTCATCATTATTCTTCTTCATGGACCTAAACTTCCTCCTGTAGGTCTCTGGGGTAAGGTGGAAACGCTTACGCAGAGCCAACTGCATGTCTGCATAAGACGCGCCTTCATTTAGAGTGAGCACACACTCCCTTGCAGCACCAGATAATCCAGAAAAAAGGTGCATAGCCTTTTGTTCCTCAGACAATTGGTATGAACAAGCAACCTTGTCAAAATGCTCTAAGAACATGTCAATGTCCTCACTAGGTCTGAACTCTGGAAGCTTTAACTTTGGGCCTCTAACTCTATCACCTGCCTGGTGATTAACCCCTGGTTTACAGAAGCGGGAGGCCGCGAAAGAAGTTGTTCCATTCCTCCCTACGCAGAGCCTCCATCCTGTCTAGTTCTTCCCTACGGAGGGCAGCCTCCTCCCTACGCTGAGCCTCCGTCTAGCAGCCTCCTCCCTACGCTGAGCCTCCTGCTTAGCAGCCTCCTCCCTACGCTGAGCCTCCTGCTTAGCAGCCTCCTCTCTACGCTGAATAGCCTCTTCCTTATGCATAATTTCCTGTCTGTCTCTCCTCTCTGCGCAGAGCCTCCTGCCTAGCAGCCTCCTCTCTACGTTGATCCAACTCTTCCCGACGGAGCCTTGCCTCTTCCCTACGTTCTTCCCTATGCAGGGCTTCCTGCCTAGCAGCCTCTTCCCTACGTTGGGCCTCATCCTCCGTCGCTGTCGCTCTAGAAACATCAGGACGGAAGTGATGTCCTGGGCGGGGTTCACCACTCCCGACACGGGAGGATGATCCGTCTGACCCGTCCCTTGGGTCTCGACTTTCCCATAAGGAGAGTCTTCTGGGGCATGCCCCTTACGAGGGAAGCCTGGAGAGGAGAAGGTTTCGGTCTCTGCGACTCAACAGAAGCCCACAGCTGCTTCGCTATACTCTGACGCTTCCGAGCGGAAGTGCCAGTCGGGGTCTCGACAGGGAGACCCCCCAGCGAAAGAGGTGGTAAAAGTACTCACTGGACTACCTGCTACAGCACTGGAATAGGTAGAAGTTACCGTAGTCGAAGTACTGGTACTAATAGTAGGGACTACAGTAACATTTTGAATACCCTTCTTCTTCGACGCACGCGTCGCCACACCACCAGCGCCGGACGTCGCCATGACAACAATATCCTACAGTTTTTCAAATACAGGGGAAAAACAATTCCACTAGAAAAAAAAAACAAATATTTTAGGGGCGTGTGTATATGTGTGTATGTGTGTGTGTGCGTGTGTGCGGACAAGTTCCGGCTGCTCCCACTCTGGCAACACGCGCTCTACAGCACGAGCAACAGTGCGGTGGGGCTCACCGAAAAAAAAACAAAAAAACAATGTCCGGCTGCCCCCACTCTGGCAACACCGCGCTCTACAGCACGAGCAACAGTGCGGTGGGCTGGCCGAAAAAAAAAACAAAACAAAACCTAGCAGACGGAATCCGGAGAGAGGAAAAAAACAAGAACTGGCTAAATACGAAACAGGAATGGAAGACTGAGCGGCAACAGAAGGGCAAGACTTACGGCCGTACCTGCGTGAGGTACCGGCGGAAGGAGGTCTGGACGCGGTCGACTCCCCTCGGTCTCACCTCGACTCCCGAGTCACACCGGATGTTCCCTCAGGCCACCAAAAAGACTCCCTTCACTCTAGAGTCACCCAGCCAACCACCCACGAACAAAACGACAAACTGACTAAACATCTACAAAACAGACAAAACTAAACAGGTACTCTGCGAAACGAGAGAGACAGCCAGAGCCCTTCACATCCCGGACGAGCCCCCACAATTGTCACGACCGGACCCCTGGAGGTCTGCCCTGACAGGATCGGTCTAGGTGGGAGTGAAGGGAGTGACTGACCTCACACGCTCCGCAAGAGACCACACAATAAAGATTACGATACAACACCCCATTTATTCACACCAGCAAAATAAACATTCCAACACACGCACCATGCACGATCACAATAAAGCACTCCAACGCACAAACATGCACAATCACGATCAAGCACTCCAACGCACACAACATGCACAATCACGATCAAGCACTCCAACGCACACAACATGCACAATCACAATCAAGCACTCCCGCACCCACAACATGCACGATTATAAATAAGTATTTCGCCATACGACGCACATGATCACACTTACAGCATTCCAGCACATATGACAAATACACAATTATAAGGAAATATTTCCAGCATTGACCCTTCTTAACACCATGGAGTGCGTGCACACCCCTGCCCCTGTCGAGTCTGCTGGGAGCACCCTGTCGCACTAGGTGCTCCGAGCCGGGTTGGTTCTCGCAGGGAGTCGCTCAAAGCCGACACCCTCGACTTCCAAGCGGGCAGTTGAAGAGCGTGTCCCGGGGGGGGGGGGACGTAGCTGTTACTGGAGGTCCGGACGGGGGTCCAGGCCGGCCAGTCAAGACGGCGGGCGTCTCTACCAGCCTCGGTCCCGACCAAGGCGTGGCCTCGATCAGCGTGTGGCACCATCCCGTCCGTGGTCTCAACCAGAACGTGGCCTCGACCAGTACGTGGCACCATCCAGATCGTGCTCCAGGTGAAGCCCCCGGGAGGGGGGGGGAGGACGTAGCTGGGAGGAGAGTCGAAGAGGAGGGAAAGAAGAAGAAGGAGGAAGGAAGAAGGGTACTGGAACCCTGCCGTCAGTTACCATCTGACCATTGCTGTCAAGTCTTAGCCACTCGCATGATGGGCGAGGGGAAGTGTATTTCAACGCACACAGAAAACCCATTGAATCAAGTCTTCTCACACGATGCAGGTAAAAGACTGCATTAAATCAACAGGTTATAAAAACAAATATGAATTATCTTCACCCTTCTCTCACTCGCGCTTAACGTTTTCCTTCTTAGGAAATAAATCAACACAGCGACCATCGCTTAATAACTGCCACCACATTTGCAATAATAATTCAATGGCACAACTGTCACATTTATAAACACATTTCAAAATAACACAAATCTCCAACCACGCATCCGAACGACAAATCATGCGCACGCACGCTCGTGAACATAAAACTCGTTCTCCTTGCACACACAAACAGACGGTGGCCGAAGGATAAAAGTCCGGCGGAATGTGACAGGGACGGACGAGCAGACCAAGCAAGTTCCAACCCTGAATCACCAGGTTCTCTCCCTTCCCCACCGACTACCGCAGCACCAGATACATAACAGGAGAAAGAATTTTGGAAATAATTTAGAATGGCCAGGTTAAGATGGAATTAACCAGAGAAAAGGTCTCACACAATATTTCTCTTACAATTTCGAAAACAAAAGAAAATTGCGCAAAAGCGAAGACTAAGCCGGCTAACAACAACAAACCAAAACAAACAGACCACGAAACTGATGCTTACCAGCTACCCGTGGGTGACCCGAAGAGGCGGGTCAAAGGACTCTCTCTACCTCTGTCCAGTCGAGAGGACAGAGGCGAAGATGCGGAAACAGAAGAAGCGATGTCCCTCTCCTACAGGCCGACTGCAGGAATTGAAAGTACTGACTGTACTCTCGATGATACGGTAAGGAACCGAGACTGGAGCAGGCGCTCCCAGAGACATCTTCCGCTCGAGTCAAGAGCTAACCTCCCTCAGCAATGGCGGCCAACATGCCATGCTGCGTCACAGAGTGAGTATACTTCAAACTAAAAAAAAAAAAACGAAGCACGTGCGACAGGTAAAAAGACAGGCAAAGAGGCCGATAGACAGAAAGTTCGAGAGAAAGGTACCGGCCACCCGTGAACTTGCAGGATGAATAGCACGGGCGGTGGAATTAGAGAGAGAGAGAGAGAGAAAGCAAACCGAAGTTGAGCTGAACTATACCAAGGTGCAACCGCACCACAAGCCACACTAAGGACGGGTACACGACAACAGCAACGACAATAAACAAATAAGTAATTCCGCCACCCTGGGTGGGTCGAACGTCGTAGGCCTCGCGACAAACTCGTGACACACATACACACATTCCTTTCACTCTCACTGTTGAAAGCAATATTTTTCTAATGAAAACAAAGTCATTCACTTGCCTGGTGGTCTCTAGAACCTGAGGAGCATTTCTCCTAGGGTGTATGAGTCCAGCTGGTCATATAATTCCCACTCAGTCATCTCTGCAGCACACCTCTGACAGATGTCAATCGGCCATGCCCCTTTCGACCTTAAGCTGTTGGAAGCCAGCTGTGCTTGCTGTTCATTGTCTCTTAGCTGTTGGTCGCCCCTATCTCTTACTCACATGGCTTTCAGTTCAGTCACAGCAAGTTGGCTCAGAGCCAACAACACACTCGCACACACCACGCTGACCTACTACTGCTCCTTAGCCTGCCACTTGGCACGCCCTACCACTTGGCACGCCCTACCACTTGGCACGCCCTACCACTTGGCACGCCCTACCACTTGGCACGCCCTACCACTTGCACGCGTCCAACAGGTCAGTCTCTCTTTGTGGTAATTCGGTCAAGCTCTCACTATCCCATAATGTTTCCTGGTCACAATCGGGTGTTCTTCATCTGAATCAAGATCAACTGATGGTCATTCAATATTTATAGCACCTGATCTGTGGTAAATGTACGGCATGGCTGAGTACCTGAAGTGCTAGTTGTGACATCATAGTGAATAAAAAAAACAATCAGTATATATCAATAAAAATCACTTCACTGAACAGCGCTCTGATGAAGCAAATGGCTGTGAGCACAGGTCAGGGAATCCCCAACCATGACGTTTATTGCTTGCTTTCTATCTCATCAAAGTGGAGAGTGAGAGCATCGGAGTTAGGTAGCCCTAGTTGGTCACATTTCGGCGACACTGGCGGTGAGCCACATGCAATGTTGGCGGCGTAAGGTTAACTGCTCTCTCTTCTTTCCATACCACTCCAGGCACTGCCTCCCTGCTGCTCACTTCAGCTCTCCACCCACAGTCCACAGTCCCATCCCTGCTTGTGATGGGGGGATGTTCCTTTACACAGCTATAAAATTAAATGACCTATCCCAAACCTATTTTAGTTGCCAAATCCATTCACTGAAAATATTCAAATGATATTCTGTCAGAAGCTATAAAACCCAAAATGATTCTATCACAAATCAATAATCATTTGCCAAATCCATTCACCAAAAATGTATTGGATGTTTTTATCAGAGCTGTTAAACAAAACAATCTATCCCAAACCCATATTCACACCTCGAATCCATTTACAGAAAATGTTCAAAGGATTTCTGTCAAAGCCATGAAACCAAATGCTTTATCACAAACCATTAATCATTCGCCAAATCCATTCACTGAAATGTTCATTGAATACTTCCACAGAGCTATTTTTAAATAAAATGATCTATTTCAAACCCATATTTACACGTCAAGCCCATTTACAGAAAATGTTTAAAGGATATTTCTGTCAACACTATGAAACAAAATAATGTCTCACATCCCTGTTTACATGCCAAATCCCTTTACTGAGAATTGAGCCCTTTTTCTTTTGTCCATTTGAAAGTTTCTTTCACTTATTTGCTTTTATATCAGACTATTTCATTAGCATTGAATTTGATTATAAAAGAAACAAATTAGATGCAATTTGTGATTTTCCTGTAATCTTGTCAGCACACAGTTTGCAAAATGGTTGCTGATCCTACAGAGAACACATGTATTCTTTAATATGCATTCACAAAGTTGTCCCTCAAGTTTCCTTTTACTTTTGGGACATTTCTTCACATCACATATGTGTGTGTGTGTGTGTGTGTGTGTGTGTGTGTGTGTGTGTGCACGTGCACGCGTGCATGAGTGTATAAATGTACAAAAGTGGAAAGTGAGCATGACTCCATGACAATGCCTGACTCACTGATCGGGTTCTTGTTGGTGATGCCCTTCTCAGTGACAGAAGAGGCCATGCAGTGGATGGGCACAGGAAGATGTAGGACTGCCGCAGCACCAGAGTGTTGGGGGAGGGGAGAGGGAGGAGAAGGCTGTGGAGTTGCTCTGCTCCTCCCCTCGTACAGTTCCAGCACCGCCATCTCATAGCGGCGGTGCTTCTCACTGTAGAATGAGTACTGCACAGAAAACACATACATAGCGGCAATTCTTCTCACTGTAGAATGAGTACTGCACAGAAAACACATACATAGCGGTGCTTCTCACTGTAGAATGAGTACTGCACAGAAAACACACACATAGCGGCAATGCTTCTCACTGTAGAATGAGTACTGCACAGAAAACACATACACAGCGGCAATGCTTCTCACTGTAGAATGAGTACTGCACAGAAAACACACACATAGCGCAATGCTTCTCACTGTAGAACGAGTACTGCACAGAAAACACATACACAGCGGCAATGCTTCTCACTGTAGAATGAGTACTGCACAGAAAACACATACATAGCGGTGCTTCTCACTGTAGAATGAGTGCTGCACAGAAAACACATACATAGCGGCAATGCTTCTCACTGTAGAATGAGTACTGCACAGAAAACACATACATAGCGGTGCTTCTCACGTAGAATGAGTGCTGCACAGAAAACACATACATAGGGGTGCTTCTCACTGTAGAATGAGTACTGCACAGAAAACACATACATAGGGGTGCTTCTCACTGTAGAATGAGTACTGCACAGAAAACACATACATAGCGGTGCTTCTCACTGTAGAATGAGTACTGCACAGAAAACACATAAAAAGGGAGTTGGTTTAAGTCCTTTCAATCACATTCATATACACATACAGTGCATGTGCACACACACAATGTCCCAACAGCCAACTCTTGGTGATTCTAACTGTAAAAACGTTTCATGCACAGAACACCCAAAATTACATACAATGAGAGCTAATTCCTTGTAACTGCACACATGCACGCCCACACACCCCACGCTCGTACACACTCACACTCACACACACAAACACATGCAAAAACACACACACGCACACAGAACAGCTCCAAAACAACAAACTGATGCTGACTCATGGTGGAAACAATGACAACATACTACTGATGATTTTTGAAGGATTTTTATGATTCCTGAATCCTTCATGCACAGACACTGGCTTGACCACCAATGTTGCTGAAGCTAGTGGAGGAGTAATGGGATCCTTGAAAGCATTGTGAAACAGACTTTTCAAGTTAGAAATTCTTCAGTAATTCTGATGGCTGATGACCTCAGGGTGCAGGACAAGGAGCACTGAAGTGTGTCATGAAGATCAGAGGTCCTGTGCAAACTCATCTAACAGGGCGTAAGGAAGATCTGAGGTCCTGTGCAAACTCATCTAACAGGCGTCATGAAGATCAAGGTCCTGTGCAAACTCATCTAACAGGGCGTAAGGAAGATCCAAGGTCCTGTGCAAACTCATCTAACAGGGCGTCATGAAGATCAGAGGTCCTGTGCAAACTCATCTAACAGGGCGTAAGGAAGATCCAAGGTCCTGTGCAAACTCATCTAACAGGGCATCATGAAGATCAGAGGTCCTGTGCAAACTCATCTAACAGGGCGTAAGGAAGATCCAAGGTCCTGTGCAACTCATCTAACAGGGCGTCATGAAGATCAGAGGTCCTGTGCAAACTCATCTAACAGGGCGTAAGGAAGATCCAAGGTCCTGTGCAAACTCATCTAACAGGGCGTCATGAAGATCAGAGGTCCTGTGCAAACTCATCTAACAGGGCGTAAGGAAGATCCAAGGTCCTGTGCAAACTCATCTAACAGGGCGTAAGGAAGATCAGAGGTCCTGTGCAAACTCATCTAACAGGGCGTCATGAAGATCAGAGGTCCTGTGCAAAACTCGTCTAACAGGGCGTAAGGAAGATCCAAGGTCCTGTGCAAACTCATCTAACGGCGTCATGAAGATCAGAGGTCCTGTGCAAACTCATCTAACACGGCGTCATGAAGATCAGAGGTCCTGTGCAACTCATCTAACACGGCGTCATGAAGATCCAAGGTCCTATGCAAACTCATCTAACAGGGCGTCATGCAGATCAGAGGTCCTGTGCAAACTCATCTAACAGGCGTCATGCAGATCAGAGGTCCTGTGCAAACTCATCTAACACGGCGTCATGAAGATCAGAGGTCCTGTGCAAACTCATCTAACAGGGCGTCATGAAGATCTGAGGTCCTGTGCAAACTCATCTAACAGGGCGTCATGAAGATCTGAGGTCCTGTGCAAACTCATCTAACAGGGCGTAAGGAAGATCAGAGGTCCTGTGCAAACTCATCTAACAGGGCGTCATGAACATCAGAGGTCCTGTGCAAAATCTGAGGTCCTGTGCAAACTCATCTAACAGCGCGTAAGGAAGATCCAAGGTCCTGTGCAAACTCATCTAATTTGGCGTAAGGAAGATCCAAGGTCCTGTGCAAACTCATCTAACAGGGCGTAAGGAAGATCCAAGGTCCTGTGCAAACTCATCTAACAGGGCGTAAGGAAGAACCAAGGTCCTGTGCAAACTCATCTAACAGGGCGTCATGAAGATCAGAGGTCCTGTGCAAACTCATCTAATTTGGCGTAAAAGGGAAAATCCAAGGTCCTGTGCAAACTCATCTAACAGGGCGTAAGGAAGATCCAAGGTCCTGTGCAAACTCATCTAACAGGGCGTAAGGAAGATCCAAGGTCCTGTGCAAACTCGTCTAACAGGGCGTCATGAAGATCCAAGGTCCTGTGCAAACTCATCTAACAAGGCGTCAAGAAGATCGTGGTCCAACAGACAGATGTCCTGAATGGACAACGTAAAGACTGGACTGCATTGTCTGCTGTGCTAGACAAGGAGTGACCACTGTGGAGATCTCTGACAGCATAACAGTGTGTCAGGCTCCTGCAATATGCTGCTTCTGTATGTACTGAGGTCACATATTAGAATCCAAAGGGGGCTACCACCACCCAATTCGCGGCATGGACCACGTTGACAGGGCCTCGTGTACGCTTATGTTTTCGTGGAAGACGATGTGTCCCGTCACACCCTCCACTAAATACACGTTAAAAACCCCGCTGGACCTGCAACACACCATGCTTTGTCTTTACTACATGCTACATTTCGTCAATATTTGAACTTTTCAGGCAAGCATAAAATAAAACAGCAAAGCAGACTATGTTTACAAAGGGGAAGAAAATGACAGAAGCTTTACAGATAAAAACAAATTTTCTCTATGATGAAATGTTTCATTTAAACCAGTTTTAAACAATCAGTAGACGATAAACTGCTGCTTCAGTGCTTTTAATGATGTATCCTTTGGCTTATGAAAAATAAGCACATAAAATCTAGCCAGTGGAACTGAACAAACAACAACCCCCACACCCCACACCCATCCATCCACCCCTCCCTGGCCATTTCCCTCTAAAAGTCAACTTTGTCAATGTTTCTCTTCATACAAATCTTCAAAACACACACATTTCTGCCTATTTTGACCCCTGTTTAGTTTCCTGCCTGACGATGTGTGTTTGTGACACCTTGCCTGTCTGTGAGCATGTCATCACAATAAGTTCAGCTCTCATGGCCTGATGATGTATGTTGTGACACCTGTCTGTGTGCATGTCATCACAATAAGTTCAGCTCTCACGGCCTGATGATGTATGTTGTGACACCTGTCTGTGTGCATGTCATCACAATAAGTTCAGCTCTCACGGCCTGATGTTCAATCCCATCTCCCTTTTCATCTTACCCAAAGCATTTTTAACAAATTCTTTTTTCTTTTTAACAGCACATGAAAAAACAACAACAATTTGTCTCTGTCTCTCTCTCTCTCTCTCTCTCTCTCTCTCACACACACACCTACAGACAATATATAGCCAATATACATCAAACGCTGTTCTTATAAAAGGACGACGAATGACATAAATCACACATCACACAAACATTTGGTTACATGTAATGATCATGTCTTAAGCTATGTAACATAAATCTCACTCTTCCCTCCCCCCTCTTTTCTTCCAGACACCAGGTGGGCTGACCTTTGGCCGAGGTGGATGATGATGCCTCCTCTCCCTCCGCAACGATGACAACCAGATTAGGATTGAGGTACTTGTACAGCACACTAACGGTCTCCCAGAACTCGGCCTTTGGGGAGTGAACGTGTTCTGTTTTTAAAAAAAAAAAAATTTTGCTGATGTAGCTGCTGAACCAATGTTTGTGACACTTTTCCTTTTCCCAGCCGTCATGTGCCTGACTGACACAGCTGGTTTACACTACAACCTACAGTAACAAATACACCACTTCTTTTGTCCTCCACACAGCCTCAGCTCGTTATCACAAATCCAAATCACAGTGCTTCCATTAAATCACAGTGCTTCCATTAAATCACAGTGCTTCCATTAAATCACAGTGCTTCCATCTTTGTTTGGCAAGCAAGCCAGTCCTGCGAGGCTCTAGCCATTCTGGGTGAATGTTACTGGGAGGGGTCACAAAGAAAGTCGCCCACCAGCCAAACTTGCAAGCATCTAGATGTCTTGTGTCTATGAAATGCAATATATGAAACACAACCGTGGCTGATATTTCTTAGCTTTACTCTTTCATGGGTGCATAAACATGGCACTTTTGACAGAATCTTACATTTAGTTCCAGTGCAATGGGAAAGTAAAAAAAAGTACATGCTCCCTTGAACGATTAGAAAAAAGACAGGAAGGAGACAATGTCAGAAACACTCACCCACTGGTCTTTTGGTGTAGACACCTGTGATCTGCTGCTGTCCTCCTTGCAGGTCAATATTCCCCACGTTCTCGGGCCCCCACCTCCTGTGCCAATTCAACACTGGTTATATCTTGTTCATTCGGCCACCCCCCTCCTGTGCCAATTCAACACTGGTTACATCTTTTTTCATTTGGCCACCACCTCCTGTGCCAATTCAACACTGGTTATATCTTGTTCATTTGTTCACCTTCTTCACCTTTCTTTACTCTCCTTTTTTTTTCTCTTTTTGATTACCCAGTCAACACATTAACTTCTGGTGAATTATCGTCAAATATGCAACAGTAAACATAATTGTTAGGCATCACTTGCTGCCTTTTTGGCCTGCAGCTCTATTTTTGTAAAGTTCCTATTTTAGTCCTACCACTTGGACTGCAATCCCATTTGACCTATGAGAAGGGTTCACTGGGCACACACCCTCCCTCAATGGTTCTCGGCCTTGGCACAGCAGTGTGTGAGCTGCTGGAGAGCCCAGAACCCATACTTCCCCACTGCCACCTCCTGCCAGTCAGCTGGGTCCAGGTGATTGTGGAGTGTGCCAGGAACGGCCTTCACAGTTTTAACATTTAAATGCTCTGCATTCTTTTCTATTTTGATCTTTCCCTTTCCAAAACTGTCACAATTATTTATCACAAAAAAAGTAATTTTTTCTACAGCATTTTTAGTCAACCAATCCTGATCTCTCTTCCCCCTGTGATCCTTGAACAAAAACCAAAAAAGATAAAATATATCATGATCTATGACCATGAAATGGGACTTAGACAGGGACTGTGCTTTTCCAGTCCTGTCCTCCAGTCCATCCCTACGGACATCATCAGCATCCAATGTGGCACCTGCTCCCTTTCTCTTCTGAGGGAGGAGTTCCTTTTGCCCCCCTTCCCCCCTGAGCCCAGCTGTCCTGGAGCAGCTGAAGAACCAGTCATGTGACTTAGCTCCATGCTATGGGCAAAATGTACACATGGTCAATGAGAGCGACCAGTCGTGTGACAACTCCATGCTACAGGCAAAATGTACACACGTCAGTCAGTCATGTGACTTAGCTCCATGCTATGGATAAGTAATGTTGCTTATAGCCCAGCCGACCGCAAAGGGCCACATCAGGGCTGTCCATGCTACGGGCAAAATGTACACATGGTCAAAGAGAGCGACCAGTCGTGTGACAACTCCATGCTACAGGCAAAATGTACACATGGTCAGTCAGTCATGTGACTTAGCTCCATGCTACAGGCAAATGTACACATGGTCAGTCAGTCATGTGACTTAGCTCCATGCTACGGGCAAATGTACACATGGTCAATGACAATAGGTGATGAACCAGTCATGTGACTTAGCTCCATGCTACAGGCAAAATGTACACATGGTCAATGAGAGCGACCAGTCGTGTGACAACTCCATGCTACAGGCAAAATATACACATGGTCAATAACAGCAGCAGGGAGTGTGTTATGTGATGTGGGACAGCAAATTGAACTTTTGTGTTAAACACAGTCAGTCAGTCAGTCTTCTACCTTGAAAGGACTGTGAGATCTCCCTCAAATTTGTATGACACGATAACTTGACATGACTTTTGTGTTTGTGTTTGAGCTGTCCTGAGGATCTCCACTGATCTCATAAGAAACTTGTTTTTGGCCAGCTGGGAGCTGGACATGAGCCAAGGGGGTTTGAAGGGATCTGCCCTATGACTTCAGAAATTCCCTCCAGTTCATTCCCTTTGAGAAATCTTCTCTAGACATGGGGGGGGGGGGGGGGATGGGGTAAGGGTAACAAGAATTATGACAACTGGTCGCCATTCTTTTTTTTTTTTTTTTGATAAGCTTTTTGCGATCTGAGCATGTTTTCTTCTTTTTTTTTTGTGTCCGGCTATGATGGAAATTACTCCAAGCAGAAGAAGTAGTGAGTTTTATTACTGTGCATTACTGTTTATTACTGTGTGTGCATTCTAATTTGAGGATTCCATAGAGAGTTCCCCTACTATATTGGGCATGGTTTTCCAGTAGCTGATGTCTTCTGAAGCATTTCCGCGTGCAACCCTTCTAGGATGAGAAGCCACTATAACAGCCTCCGGGTACTCAAGCTCTGGATCCAGCAGTGGCCTTCTTTGGGCTATTCTCCAATGTCATGTATGAATGAGTGCAGTTGAAGACATTTAATGATTGTCATGTATGAATGAGTGCAGTTGATGACATTTAATGATCGTCAAAAGTGTCATATGAGGTGCGGTTTGAAGCATTAAAATTTATTGGTCATGTATGAATCAGTAAAAAGCGTTGAAGACATTAATGGGAGTTGT
>CM031599.1:105488675-105631720 GCA_018398815.1 Conus ventricosus
AACTAGCATCTTCAATAAAAATCGGGATTGGTGAAATCAGCATGGCGTACAGCATGATAGTGCAGACGGCAATTTTCATGTCGGCAATTTTGTTTGCCAGTGGTTTGTACGAAGATCAAGCTGGTACTTACGATTGGTAAGTGCCGTTGGAATTGTGATCATGATATCTGGGAAAACTGAGTGTATTAGTGCATGCGCAGTTAAAGGTTAAGGTACACGAAGGACGAAGACATTTTCATCAAGTCGGTCCATCGGAGCATCGTAGATCGATTTAAAATCGGCTTTAACATTACTATCATTATTTTACGGTAGATAAACAAGTTCTGGTTTAATTAAAAGCCTCCTCCTCCTCCCCCCTTCCACCGTGAGAGCTCTAGTAGACATAGACACAGTGGGGACTTAAAAACTGGGACAAGCCCATCCATGCCGGCAACACGACAGCAAGACATATCAGGTTCAGGAACTAGTAGGCCTATACTAGGCCTTTCTCCTGATCGAAGCACTGTTCACAATTTTGCCGATTTCTTAAATGGCAGTTCTCTTCTTCTTCTTCTTCCTAAAATACTGGTTCACTCAAAAACGAGTAGGTCACCAGCGCGCACTGTTCACTTCAGATCTTCAGTTCTTGGGACTATGTTAAGCCTTGTGACTTTTTAACCCTCACAGTGGATCAATTTAAACTTTAAAGAAATGTAGCTAAAATCTAGGACGGGAAACTTGTCATACACCACACTTGAGAATTTGGCTTTCAGGTGTTGCGCATGTGTCAAGATGGCCGGCTTTTTTGTTGAGCGCTGAAATTCTAAAGAAAAATATTAGGAAAATTATAGCTGGTCGTCGATTGTTTTGTGATTTAGAGTTAGAAATAACACATATTGGTGTACAGCAAAAATTGTCACTGCTTTGTGCCTATTTTTTCCATAGGAAGACAGGAAATTCTTGAAATTTTGATTCATTAACAGGGTTGTACATCCTTAGCAGTATCTATAGGACAAATGTCCTGGACCACCCTGAAGTAATAGGACATTTGTCCTCTTCATAACAAAATCAATCGGACATTTTGAACGCAAGCCAGATTGAATGTATATTAAGTTTTATGCACACAAAAATGGTATTACAAAAGCTGACTATATTCCCAGAGTGGGAAGCCATGTTTGGTAAACATACTATTACTAGTCACACACACACACCAGTCACACACACAGAGGCAGTGTCTTTCTTAAATCACTATTCATTGCTAATGCTAGTATTCAAGTACAATATTGATTCATTTGGAGTCGTCTTTTTGGTTGAAGAGCATTCTTTTCCTTTTCTCTCCCACTTTTCTGTCACCCTGAACACCATTCTGATTCCCCCTTGACATCACTTGGTCCTTCCATTTGCACCCTCATCAGCATGGCCTGGTTTTCTGCTGTCAGTCTGTTCCTTTGACTTGTCAAAATCAAATTCTGAGTGCTGAACCCTCTTTCTACATCAGCTTTATGGACGGGCAGAGTGATGGCAAGCTGGGCCAGTTTCTTGAGGTTGGTGAACTCCAGCTGGTGGTAGCGGGCAATGAGCTGCCAGAGTGTCAAGGTGCTGTCCCGGGGGTACATCTGCCCCTTGCCCGTTTTCTTGAGATTCCTTTCCGTCTCTGCTTCGCAACGTCCCTACAGGGCCTACAACACGTAACAAGTACAAGGCTTATCGCTCTTTAGACGCTTTACGCTAAAAATAACCCAGCCAAGCTGGCTGCCAGCTCTCAGTGCGAAGCCGTGTAACCTCGCTAGTTTCAAGCCTCTGCGAGTCAGGGAGGCAGTTTGGGCAAGCCAACGAGCTAAACATAGACCGACGGCTTGCCACTAAGTTAGTTGCCATTGGCTAGTGATTCTGGGCGTGGGTTACCTAAGTTACAGACTGGTTTCTTTTGACGTCGGATCAATTTATGCGGCTTGATTTTAACGGCGGTGCATGTCCGTGAGCATTCGGAAAGCTATCGGAACAGTGACCGCGTTTTCGGCAAAGTAATGGGACATTTGCCCTCTTCACTGCCATTTTATTGGGGACATTTTGCATGTCCCAATCGGTCTATGTCCGTGCCCGACGTGGATGTACAACCTGCATTAAGTTGACTCATCTTTATCTTCGAAATTCATTCACTGGTTTCGTTTTAGTGCCCGAGTTCGGAGCACTTTTCATTTTCTTAACTTGTCATTAACCCTTGTCATTAATCCTTGTTACCTTCAGGTGTTTGAGGAAAGGTAAGTTCACGTTCACGTTCATTTCTTTTCACTGATGCATTAAATGATTGATGTTTTGAACATGGCAGAGAAAAGGAAAGCTGTGAAAAAGAATGATAGTACTAGCAGTTACTGTCGGTGACAGGAAAATTGAACGCTCAAGAAACACGATTGCTTCTTCGGGAAGTCGAGTCTCGGTACTCCAGGTACATATGAGAAGCAAAGGTCTAGCCGTAAACAGAACAAATCCATGTCTGTGTGGCAGTGCGTTATTGTGAGAGTGTGTGGAGGAGGAGGAGATTGCATCGAATGCTTGTTTGAAAAAATGGAGTCATTTGAGTTGCACCGGAATGTCCAAAGATACCTTCGACACGCTCTCTGACCCTTTGCAGCATAACTTGCAATGGGTTCTGCCAACCTTGATGGAAGAGCAGAAGGAAATTTCAGTCTAAGCAAGTTTGCCAGGTTGGACAAAACTCTTAGACCTTATTCCACTGGTACATCACTTAGTGTAGGATGGAGAAGATGGAGCAAAGCATGGGAGAATAAACTGGAAGAGAAGATTAAAGAGGTGGTCGACGGGAAAAATGGAAGAGATAGTGGAAGAAAAATGGAGATTGAGAAAAGGAAGAAGAATTGGTGATTGTCAACCTGAAAGAGAGGGGTGAAAAAAAAAATTGAGGAGAAAGGAAAGTGCCCTGAAGGCAGCCAAAACGCTATAAGCAAACTTGTGGATCTGGATGAAGATGAGCTGGGAGAACCCATAAGGTTGGGAAGAGAGGGTGGACATAGACCAAGAATGCTTAGGTGACAGTGAAAAGGGAAGAGAAGAGAGGGAAATAATGAGAAAAGCGCCTGAATGAATAGAAACAAAGCTCCAGGGGACACAAAGGTTTAAAAAATTTCAAGATCTAACAAGGAACCAACGTGACAAACATAAAGTACTAAGAGAGGAGTTGCGACAGAGAGCTCAGGCAGGAGAAACAAAACTGGCCATAAGAACTGGAAGATAGTGGAACTTAGACAGGGCCCAAAAAACCCAACTCACTCTGGCGGGGGGGTCTGGGACCCCCAAAGGAACATTTTCTTCTAGAAATTGACTCAAAAGAGAATGTGTACATGTGAAAAATAACAAATGTTCAGATTTTTTCTATGTACTTTATTTTTAACGTTGAGGGGTTTTTTGAACCAAAAGAGAAGAGTTGCTTTCCAGGATAGATGATATACATCCATGTGTAATTGCAGTGACCGAATTGATCCCAAAGAATTTACAAATTTCAGTGAGAAAGAGTTTTGCATTCCTGATTATGATATGTTCATTAATAGAAACCACCAAGTGGGGTAGCTTTTTTATATGGTAGTTATTTAAATGCTAGAGAGTGAAATGATTTCGATGAATACGAGTATCAAGAAAGTGTTTTGGTTTTACATTTGATAGTGAGTGTAAGGGTTTAAAGTGTTGATTGGTTGTGTTTTATAGAAGCCCCAATAGTAGTAAGAAGAAATAATAATAAATTATTTGAAATACTAAAATCTGATAAAATGTTAAGTATGCAAAATATGCATAATGGGGGATTTTAATTATCCGAATGTTTATTGGGATGGGAGATGGTCGGGGGTTTAAAGGGAAACGAGATCATAAGACAGGTGCTGATGCATTTTTAATCCAAAAAGTGACCAACCAACAAGAAGAAGACTAGGCAGAAACCCCAAAACCCTTGATGATTGGTATTGGTTAATGATGATGGTTTTTTTTCAGAAGTTGTTCATTTGATCCGCTGGGTAAAAGCGACCATGATGTTTTATCATTTAAATTTTGAATTTGGAAAAGCTTAATGATACAGTTCAAGAAGAATTTATGTATAAATTGAACCAGGGGGACTATCAAAAATTAGAAATATTATGGCCAATCTTTGATTGGAAAGGGATATCAGACATGGATATAGATGAATCCTGGAGGTATATCAAGAATACTATACTGAGGGAATGGAAAAGTGTATTCCCAAAATAAAGAAAATGCAGAGGAAATTCACTCCAGTTGGATGAATAAAAAAGCTATGAGAAGTATTAAAAGAAGTATAAATTATTAAAAAATACCTAAGTACTAAATCAGGAATAAATTACATGAAGTACACACGGGAAAGGAATAAATGTTGCAAGTTATTAAAAGTAACTAAAAGGGAATATGAAAAATTGGTTGCAAAAAATAGAAAAGATAAACCTAAATTATTTTGGGAAGTATGTTCAAAATAGATTAAAAGTTAACACAAGTATTGGTGCCCAAAATTTAAACCCAGATGGTTCCTTGGCAGTAAGTGATAAAGAAAAAGCGGAACATTAAATGATTTCTTTGCTAGTGTTTTTACACATGAAGATTTAACAAGTATACCATTATTGGATGAATGTGCATATTCAAGTGGGAACCCTTGTCAGAGGTAAGAGTTCCCCCAAAAGCAGTGAGAGATAGACTGGTCAAAAAACCCAAATAAGAAAAGGACCTGATCAGATCCCCTCAAAAGTTTTAAAAGAATTAGGAAATGAATTTTTCTGTCCCACTTTGTTCATTATTCATAAAACATTAGAATCGGGTACTTACCCAAGACTGGAAGACAGCTGAAGTAACAGCCTTGTTTTAAAAGGGGTCAAAAGCAGATCCAGGTAATATAGACCCGTCAGCCTGACTTGCGTAATATGTAAAATGTTAGAAAGCATAATTAGAGATTCAGTTGTAGAACATTTTACAGATAATAATTTATATGCAAAAAAGTCAGCATGGGTTCCGTAAAAACGTTTGTGTTACTCGTTGCTTGAAGTTGTAGAAGGTATGACAAAATTATTGGATGATGGTCACAGTGTCGATGTTATACTTAGATTTTAAGAAGGCTTTTGATACTGTGCCACATGAAAGGCTACTTGTTAAACTATTACTTATGGTATATCTGGCAAACTATTAAAAGGATACAAGGATTTTGGAAAAAATTTGGGTACAGGTGTAAGAGTAGGTAGTGAAAGATTATATAAAGCCCCAAAGGGTTTTAAGTGGTATACCCCAGGGGCATCTTGGGCCCCAAAATTATTCACCGTGTTTATAAACGACCCTGCCATTATCATTAAAAGCACCTGTAAAATATTTGCTGATGATACAAAACTGTACGATAAAACTTTGCAATTCTCAGATTTACAAAACGATCTTTATAAACTCCCCAAAAATTTGGGCTGATGTATGGAAACTGTACTTCAGTATCTCTAAATGTGGTGTGCTACATATTGGAAAGAAAACCCGGAACATGCTTATTTATATGAGACACAATGGCAGCTTACAGAAGATAAAGACCTTAAAAGAAGAAAAAAATTTGGGAGTAACTTTCGATGCATGTTGTCTTTTGATCTACATATTGGCAGAATAGTTAATAAGCCAATCAAATGTTGGGTGTCATAAGGAGAAATTTCTCTTACTTAGATAAGGAGGTATTCTAAAACTTTATAAATCTTTTGTGCGACCCCATTTGGAATATGTAATGTGATTTGGTGCCCATACTTGAAAGAAAAGTCATCACAATAGAAAGAGTTCAAAGACGTGCTACAAAGTTATTAAAAGAATGCAAAGATAACTCTTTGCAGAAAGATTACAATATTTGAATCTACATTCACTAAAAGGCAGAAGGACAAGAGGTGATCTTATACAGACTTATAAATATTTAATGGATTTGACAATGTTTGTGTTGGGCTCACTCTTTTCTCTTTAAAACATAACATCACAAGAAATGCAGAAGGAAAGATATTTATTCAGCACTGCCGTTTCTAACAGAAAAAAAATTTTCCTTTTCACACGGGTAGCCCTTTATGGAATGAACTCCCAACTAATATAAAATTTGCAGAAGGGCACTAAACAAGTTCAAGAATCTCTTGGATGTAATTCCAAAGTATAAGGAACTTTTCAACCAATTTGATGATTAAAATGCCATATTAGGCATTGAGTAACAAAATGCAATTGCGTTTCAACACCCATAATAAAAAGTATGACAAAGGGGGACGTACATAGGCGCGAGGCAAAGGCTTTCGAGCCAGTCCCTACTACTACTACTACTACTACTACTACTATACTATACATATTTCTTTCTTTCTTTCTGCGTACGCAGGCTGATACTCCTGCGGACACTCCCTGTATAGCCAGGCAGTGGGGTTTTGTGTGTATGACCCTTTTTTATCCCGCCATTAAGGCAGCCATACTCCATCTTCGGGGAATCTATACATATTATTTGCACTAGATATGCAAACCTATACATTTTTAGAAACTAGAGTGTTTGTAGAATCTATTGAAATAACTGAAAATATGTATGTGGTACCTACTTGGAGACTGACCTCAAAATATAAGCAGGGAAAATTTCTGAAAAAGTTATTTGAAAAGTAAGTCAAATGTTAGGAGAGACACAGTTTTTCTTCTGTACTACCTAAACACTTTAGCTGGAGATAAAGTGAAGACAAATTGTGTGGAAACATGGGAAGTGATAATTATCTTGACTTGAGCTATGTACAATGAATTGTGCCCCAAATGATGTACCTATAATTTGCATCCGGACAATCAAATTTCACTATATAAGGAAATGGGGTTTGTGCAGGCTTATCTTGAAGCTAGATAGGTAAAAACTATATGTTTTTGTAACTAGAGATAATGAGGAATCTGAAAAAAAAATTACAACACAGTACCCTGATGGCAGCTGAAGATATTCTTCACAGTGTAATCCAGACCATGGCGAAAAGGTAATCCCCAAAAAGTCAGTCGCATTGTTTGAAACACCACAGTTTCCTGCTTGATTGTCAAAACACTTGAAACTTCAGAGGAAAACAAGAAGAACATGTCCTTGAAAGACACAGAACAAAATTAGGGTCTTGGTCTTTTGTGGAAGGCTGAAAAGCACTCGGGGCAGAGTCCATGTCGCATCCAGAACATACCCAAGCCAGAGCGCACACAAGTAGGATGGCCAGCAGCACAGTTCTTCTTTCTTGGGGCGCCTCTCTCAGCATCACTTCCTCCTGTAGTGCTTCAGATTCTGGATCACACAAGAAAACACATATCCTAAGTCTTCTGTTTATTTCATTGTTTCATAAAGGTGCAAGAGTTGTTACAGAGAGCTTGACTCAGTTTCACTGATCAGTCTGATTTCAGAAAGAAAAAATATTAACAACAAATTTCTTATTCATTCTATGAAAAATGAAGTCATGCATAAAAAACATTTAAAAAAAAATAAATCTGAACCACTATCATATAAGGAAGGGGAAGGGCTATAGCTTTCATTGGAGACACGCCCACTCGTGACACGCCACACCATTTCCAAACTAAACAAAAACAAAAAAACAAAAGTTATAAATTGTTCTCTTCAAATCACCCACTTTTATTCATCTCTAAAGTGCTTTCAAAACACCTATAATCACCCAGAAACGATCTTCTAGTTTGATTTAGGAACTCCTGTAGTAACCATGTACCCTGCCCCCCCCATCCCCCTTCCTTCATGTGACGGACCAAAAAAATGTAAAATAACCAATAACCGCACGCAGCAAGTGTTCCATCACTCGACACACAAAATAATCTAAGTTTATCCACTCACGCTTCGGGTTTTGTTACTAAATGCCTCCCGGGAACTGATTCTTCACTCATGCCACTTCCACGAAACTCCTGCTCAAACTCGGTCGCTGATTCACTCATTATTTCAGGGCAAAACGCACGAAAACTTGGAGATAATGACTGACATGGTTTGCCGGTGCACAATGGATACCAGAAGTCACGTGAACTGATCAATCAGGATGTTTAGCGGCGGTTTGGGTTTAACAGTTTTCATCTGGGGCCACGATCGTGGCCCAAGGCAGTCGGGCGGGGTAAAGCCCCCGATCGTGGCCCATCACACTCAGCGGGGTTAACGTCTCATTCAATTGATAGAGGAAAGTACGGCTGGAGTTGTGCATTTCCTGCTCAGGTATTATCATTTAAAAAAAAAGGATAAACAACATGATCGCACTGATATTTCTAAAATGCCATTATTATTTTAAAGGAAAAGGTTATTAGTTCTTTAAGACAATACTTTTAATTGTAATGGTACATCCCCCCATTCTTTCTATAGACTGTTATGGAGAGGCATGCAAGGCTAGTGAATTGACCTACTCGTTTTTGAGTGAACCAGTATTTTAGGTAGAAGATATATTTGTGGAGATTTAATGTTCATGCCTGAAATTGGCTTCAGTTTTCAGCAGCTTATTCACAAATGTGCCTGTTTGCCATAATCCTCACAGCTGGTGACACTTTTCCAACTTTCAGGTTGATAATGATTATGATATTGCCCCGTCTTCCATGACATGCACCTGTGGCATAAAGTCAACAATTTTGATGTGCTGCTATCCTAATTTTAGCTGCTGCCAGCAGGGAAATGGAGGAGGGGAAAGGCGTGGTGTTGCCAGTCATAAGGGATTCCGCAAGGCTGGCATACACCAGTTTCTGCAAGTAAAATTTTTTTACATAGTTTTACCAATGAAAAATAAAGCTCTGGTTCCACTACTGGCTTGCAGATCTATATTATTCATAATCATGGTCTTTTTATGTTCATGAGCCTTGTGTGTGTCTTTGTCTGTGGCAAATTCATAACAAGTGAAAGAAAGACCTATTTTGCCTCTTTCAGCTGTTAAATTCTTACAGCCATAGCTGGGGGTATATAAACATGTAGCCAGCTGCCGTAGCAGATAATGAGATGTTTTCTTTAACTGCACACCTGGACGCCTCTCTCCTTTCTTTTTTAGTGGGACTGGATAATTATATTCATGTTTTTACTCCTGATCTACAGTGCCTCGCACAGCCTGATGTGGCCTTTGCGGTCGGCTGGGCTATAAGCAACATTATCTTATCTTATCGGTGCCCTCACACAGCCCTGATGTGGCCCTTTGCGGTCGGATGGGCTATAAGCAACATTATCTTATCTTATCAGTGCCCTCACTGCCAGGGAAACCTATCCTCACACCTTCACTCTGTCTATAAAGCACATTCCTGCACCATCTTCATTTGAATGTTTTCACAGTCTCTGGTAGAAGTAAGGTGTCACTCTTTTGCAGTTCAAGTTCTTTTTAATAATCTCTCTTGATGACAAGAGGTGGGCATTTTCTCATTGGAAATTCATTAGGATCCAGTCAAGACTCCATTTCTGTGGTGAATATGGTTCCGTTTTGTAGCTGAGTCGCTTTTCATTTTTTGCCCCAAGTGTGCTGCAGCTAACTGATAACAAGACATTGTAATGCTGATGACCCATATATGCAGATCTTCTACTCACTACCCCATCATTTCACCCTATCTTTCGCAATATTGCTATGCCCCCCATCTGCCACTTCCATCATTTTCCCCTTCACCTTGTGCTCTTAAAATTTCCCCACCTTCTGCAGTCCCCTCCTCTCCCACTCTCCTTACAGATACACATCTCATGCTTAAGCCTTGACCTTCCACCCCCACCTCACCCCTTGCTCCTCACTCCCTCCCACTATCATGTTTATCTGTCGGCAATCCCTTTCCTTCTTCTTGCCCCATTCCCTTTATTTTCATCGAACTTCCTCTAATTCCTGGGAAGAATTCATTTTGAAGTGAAACATGTCATCTAAATTTAGGATAACAGAATTTGTCCATATTTTAGGAGATAAGATAAGATAAGATAATGTTGCTTATAGCCCAGCCGATATTTTAGGAGGATTGAGACTTGTGGAAATGGTCAACCTGAAAATTTTAGTCCCCAGGAGGATAATTCTCTGCAGGTTCAGTCCTGTGTAGTGTTTTCAGAAAGCACTTGTTAATGACCGTCTTATAACGCTATACTGTTAAAGCCACTTGAACAAGCCAGACAGTTGAGATACAGAGACTGTAACATTTTAATGTTAGACTGAGAGTGTGTCTTCTCTTTGTCAGGAAATGCAGTGTATGACAGGGATTTATGCATGGGTAATGTGAATTATTTTATTCTAGTCAGAAAAACTCCTGATTCAGGAAATACCAGCTCTTTGTCATGTGCTGGTGGGTTACCATGCTTATTTAGTCACGATTTTTGCTCTAGAACATATCATTTTCTTGCTGACACAAAGAAGAGGGAAAAATAAGATGCAAAGAAAAAATGATTGATTGCTCAAGAACAGGTGTTATCTCATTGGATCAAATGAAGGCAACCAAATACACATGGATCTGTTTTCAATTTAAATAAGTTTTATCAAGTGCAAACTAATAAACATGGTTGGAAAGAATAAGGTGAAGACCCCTTACGCTATCCCTACTGCAACCTCCCATCCCTCCTCATTCCTGTTTGTTTATTTTTTTCCCAAGATTCCTTACCAGTTCTCTACTGCTCATAGGTAACAAGACACAATTCCCTCCCTCCCTTCCACTGATCATTGATTTTCCAACAACTTGAGGTGCATGTGGTGGTACTGTGCTTTGTTGCAGACAGAATACTTGTTACACTGGGTCACTGTTTCTCAGATGTCTTATGGTTTTTTTGGTGTGCTATTTAATGATTTTTTAGGGCTTCTACATGCCAGATAATTTATTAGTGTTTACTGGTTGTGTTGTGCAGGAAACAGGATTACATTGGCAAAGCAAAGAACATTCTGGGGAGAGTGTGTCTCATGGGGGTGGTGGAAAGAGCTTTTTGTGGCCACAGAACGCAACATTATTGCCTCTCTCAACACCCATGATGGCTCCATAGGTAAGGCAGAAGAAAAAACGTATGTTGTGATATTTATGTGTGCATAACATTGTGTGTGTGTGTGTGTGTGTGTAGGTTCACGGTTTATGGGGATAATTGACAGAAGCTTTTTGTAATTGAAAATGCAACATTATTGTGTCCCTCAACGCCATGATGGCTCCATAGGAAAGGTAGAAGAAAAAAACAAGTAGTTTGTTACAATGTTTATGTGTGCATGCCACTGTGCGTATGCGTGTATGTTCGTGTGTTATGGGGGTAAGAGAAAGAAACTTTTTGTGGCCACAAAACGCAACATTATTGCGTCCCTCAGCACCAAGATGGCTCCATCGGAAAGGTAGATGAAAACACAAATAATTTGTTACAATGTTTATGTGTGCATGCCTCTGTGTGTGTGTGTGTGATGTGTGTGTGTGTATTAATGTGTGCGTGTGTGTGTGTGTGTGTGTGTGTGCGTGTGCGTGTGTGTGTGTGTGTTAGGGGATTATGGACTTAAGCTCTGTGTGGGCACAGGACACAACATAATTGCCTCCCTCAATGCTCAGGATGGGATTATATGTAAGGCAAAGGAAAAAAACATGGTTTTTTTTTGTAATGTACGTTTATGCGTGTCACTGTGTGTGTGTGTGTGTGTGTGTGTGTGTGTGTGTGTGAGTGTGTGTGTATGTGTGGTGTGTGTGCGCGCATGTGTGATCCAGATGATGAAAGCTTTTTTGTGGCCTCTGAAGGGTGTTACGTGGAAATTCTTCAGTCTGCAGTGACACCTTGATAAAGTGAAAGTCATGTTTTAGGAATAGAAGTAAGGTGTGTGTGAGCTGAAGACAGGGCAAATGAGAGAGAGAGAGAGAAAAAAGAAAGTCATGTTATTAAAATGTTCGCGTTTCCTTTGGTGGTTTTATTGTTTGTGATTTAAAATAAAGTCATGTTATTAAAATGTTCGCGTTTCCTTTGGTGGTTTTTTGTTTGTGATTTAAAATAAAGAAAGTCATGTTATTAAAATGTTCACGTTTCCTTTGGTGGTTTTATTGTTTGTGATTTAAAATAAAGAAAGTCATGTTATTAAAATGTTCACGTTTCCTTTGGTGGTTTTATTGTTTGTGATTTAAAATAAAGAAAGTCATGTTATTACAATGTTCGCGTTTCCTTTGGTGGTTTTATTGTTTGTGATTTAAAATAAAGAAAGTCATGTTATTAAAATGTTCGCGTTTCCTTTGGTGGTTTTATTGTTTGTGATTTAAAATAAAGAAAGTCATGTTATTAAAATGTTCGCGTTTCCTTTGGTGGTTTTATTGTTTGTGATTTAAAATAAAGAAAGTCATGTTATTAAAATGTTCACGTTTCCTTTGGTGGTTTTATTGTTTGTGATTTAAATAAAGAAAGTCATGTTATTAAAATGTTCGCGTTTCCTTTGGTGGTTTTATTGTTTGTGATTTAAAATAAAGAAAGTCATGTTATTAAAATGTTCGCGTTTCCTTTGGTGGTTTTATTGTTTGTGATTTAAAAGAAAGAAAGTCATGTTATTAAAATGTTCGCGTTTCCTTTGGTGGTTTTATTGTTTGTGATTTAAAATAAAGAAAGTCATGTTATTAAAATGTTCACGTTTCCTTTGGTGGTTTTATTGTTTGTGATTTAAAATAAAGACAGTCATGTTATTAAAATGTTCGCGTTTCCTTTGGTGGTTTTATTGTTTGTGATTTAAAATAAAGAAAGTCATGTTATTAAAATGTTCGCGTTTCCTTTGGTGGTTTTATTGTTTGTGATTTAAAATAAAGAAAGTCATGTTATTACAATGTTCGCGTTTCCTTTGGTGGTTTTATTGTTTGTGATTTAAAATCATGTTTTGTTGCTAGCCTGGCGACAGGTCTCAGAAGAAGATGCAAGAGGGAAAATTGATGCCCTGCTCTACAATGGAAATTGTGAGTTTCATTCTGAGTGTTCTGAAAGTACATGTGTATGATAAAACACACACACACACACACACACACACACACACACACACACACACACACACACACAGAGTTACACAAAGAAGGCACCTGCATGAAAAATCGAAAGAAGGAAGGAAAGAAATGAGTGAATGATATTGACTGGGATTTTGAAGGACATTGGAAACAACTGAATGAAGTGCCTGCAGGCAGCTCTTCAATTGGCTGTACCTAGGTAGGCAGCCCGTTGTGTAAATGAGAGTGTGGAATATAAAACGCTTAGAGCTTGGTCTCTAGCCAAGGATAGGCATTATGTAAGCACTCTTAAAGTTATACTTTAGAGGTTTTCGATAATTGGTCAGCTTATGCAGAAAATGAAATGTTTGATAAATTGGTAAAATAAACATCTGACTCGCTCCCGATCACACAAAATCGATCCGCAAAGTGGGCATTTTCACCTGTAATCAAGAAAATGGGAGGTAATCAACTAAATCTTGGCATGGCTTAACTGCTCTTGGATGTGACGTCACATGAGTGTCAGCGACGGCGACAGAAAGCGATGATGATGGTTCTTGCACATCTCGCTCGGAATTTAATTTATCATAAAAAAGCAGTGACTGTGATTGCAACAGCCAATGTGACTGGGGATGTTTCTGCAAGGCCTTTACCTTATCAGTTTGAACGCTAAGTTCTTTTTACCACGTCAGTTTGAGCTGGACCACGGAAACGAGCTATTCAGTTCCAGCTGGACGCCCGAACACAGCATTCCGAAGGCGTACGGGCTTTACCGAAGTCTCAAGGGAGGCTACCGACTGACTTCTTGATGCGATCACGCATGGACGGCGAGCGGAGATTCTCCTTCCTCAAGTTTGCACAAGTTTCACATAACTAGTAATTCTGCTGCGTTATTGATGAAGTATTCTGTGATGAAAGAGAGTACTCCTTCAGTCTGAGGGATATTTGCTGCAATATTTGAACTCAAAAGATCTGAATGTGAAATTCGCTTCTCACTTTGTCAGTCCTCAATAAAATTGGGTAAACACTTACCCTTAGATAGAATGTATCACCTTTTATTTTGTTAGCTGTGGCTATTCTTCACCTTCTTTTCCATTCTTAACACGTTCATTCAATTTAACAAGTGTGATCTATCCATAGATAAGAACAGAATAAATGTGCGACTATTGTACTCATCTGTACGAGCTCACCACTCTGCCTTCAAAGTATACGCACACAATGTAGATGAAGTTTTGATCAGGATCGGCCGACTTTGTGTCCACTCGAACGGGCTCGGCAATTGTCGGAATAGCTCGTTTCCGTGGTCCAGCTGGAACTGACGTGATAAAAAGAACTTAGCGGCCTGGCATGTTTGCACGAACCGAATCCACTTCTTTCGAGTATCCGGATCAGATGGAAATGTGTGCAAGAATATCAGTCTCCTGCTGAGCTGCTGCACTCGCCTACAGCACAATATCTGCCACCCCCTCATGACTTTTAGGCTGTGGGGGATCGGAACTTATGTTGATTTCACTTGGCGTTGCCATGTTGTGTAGGTTGCGGCCGACGGCCACACCATCAAGTGACGTCACGGTTTTCGGTCTACCACGCGGGGTTTGAACAGGTGTGCAAAAGTTGTTTTTTATCAGTTAGATTCTTCCGGCGATTTAAAAAAAAATGAATACCATACTGTAGTTATATGACATGTAGACCTGTTTTTAACAACTTATCGAAAATCTCTAAAGTAGGCCTTTAATAAACTGAGGCTTACCATCTAGTTTTGTTCAGATATCATCACTGTTCAAGCAGGAGGGAAATTTGTACGTAGCTGGCATGCACCCACCGGCAATCTGCACTGGGAAACTTTTCTGCCTTCGGATGACTCGATGAGGTGGGATGCCATTGGGGCTATCTATATGTATGGCCTTCACATAGGGGAGGTGGGGATGCCATTGGGGCTATCTATATGTATGGCCTTCACATAGGGGAGGTGGGGATGCCATTGGGGCTATCTATATGTATGGCCTTCACATAGGGGAGGTGGGGGAGGTGTGCACCTAGGTGCGTGCTAGAGGAGAGAGAGAAAGAGAGAGAGAGAGCATGTGTGTGCATGTGCAGTATATAGTATTTGAAGTACAAACTTACTGATCATTTAATAGTAATTTAGGTGCAGTATATAGTATTTGAAGTACAAACTCACTGATCATTTAATAGTAATTTAGGTTAGATTTCATTACATTATGTCAGTATTTTAGTTTAGATTTCATCATGTACTGAAGGTCCAGAGGTGAAATTGCTCATAAACATGCCAGTCCAGCACAATAAACCAAACAAGTTGGACAGCAGTAGTATTCTTTAAACTGTTGCTTTGTGTGTCTAAATCATCTTATAACGAGTAGTCAAGTCGTAATAAAACTGATGTGTTATATAGACAGCGAACACGAATTCAAGCATATCAAGGCACATGACTCCTAAACCACGCTGTTTGATATCCATTCCCCTAGCTCACATATAATAAGAGCAGGAAGAACAAACAAGAAAACATGCCTGCCTCCTTCCTGTCTCTCTCTCTTCCCAGTCCTCCCCATAAAAGTAAAATCAAACAAAGTTCCAGATTAACTTATATACTGTACCACACTGGAGATGTGTGTAGCTGGCATGCACCCAGTCCTCCCCATAAAAGTAAAAACAAACAAAGTTCCAGATTAACTTATATACTGTACCCACACTGGAGATGTGTGTAGCTGGCATGCACCCAGTCCCCCATAAAAGAAAAAACAAACAAACATAGTTCCCAATTAACTTATATACTGTACCCTCACTGGAGATGTGCTGACTGCAACACTGACAACGAAAAAATTACGAACAAGAATTCAAGCATTTATGAAAGACTGGTGTAGCTTTTAACTCTTGAATATTGATGCAGGAACACAGAGACAAATATTAACAAATATGTGTGACCACAGTGGATTGAGATGAAGGAAAATCTTTAGTCAGGTGGGGGTGGGGTGTAACAGTGTAGGGATGGTGGTGAAGTGGACAATAAATGAATTTTCATGATGAGAGATTTCAGCAATTAATGAGTTCATTTAAAGCAGTAGATCACTAAGTGCTTGTGCAAGTATTGAATTCAAGAAAAGAAAAGATTAAGAGAGGAAATCATTTTATTTGATTGTTCTGAGCAATGCTTTGTACAAGTGGGCTTCTACGTGCGAAATGGTGGTTCAGAAATTCATCCAGTGGTGTCTAGATTAGTTAGAGATCTTTTTATGTGTTGCTGACTACATTTTGATGGTGGTAGTGTCAGAGGGGTCAGAACAAACTGACAGGAGATGTCATGAAATAACAACAACAAAACCCCTATGTTTTTGGATGAGCAGTCTGTGAAACATGGGAAACATTATATTCTGGGTCCTTTGCGTTCATTATTATTGACAAAATATGCAAATTTTCGGTGTCACAAAAACCATAGATTTTTATGATCGAACTCAAATTGTTAGTTCCATTGTATATATGATGATTGAGAACTTGTGAATGTCATGCAATGTCAGACTGGTATCCTTGCTTCATTCTGTTTCTGGTTTTTTTAATCTGATCTTGCAAATGAAATTGGTTGTATTTTTGTTCACTTTTTTTGTTAAAACCTAGTCAGTTTGATTTTTACTTTTTGTTTTCCTTTCAGTGCTCCAGCCATCTTTTTGAATGGGGACAAAGGTATGTACAATTTCAGTTTTTTGTTTGTTTTTGTTTGGAAAGTTCTAAAAAAAAGCAGATTTGAGCCTTTATTCATAACTAAATAGTTTGTTGAATCTTATACCTGCATTTATTGGGATCCTGAACTGGACAAAAACGTAACTTTAATGATAATTATTATTATTTTTTTTTCAATAAGATCATTTAAGTTTATTTCTGTCTGCATATATATGTATGTGTGTGTGTGTTTGTGTGAATACATACGTTATGAGATTTTCATATAGTGATAATTACAGTGTGCTAAAAATGTGTGTGTGTGTGTGTGTGCGCGTGCATGCTTACAGTTTGTATGTTACTTGTCACTGGCATGTACTTGTTTCTGTGCATGTAAAAGCACACATGCAGATTTTGTGCACTTGTGCATGTATTCATGAATAATTTCAACATGAATGTGTTTAGAGTTTGCGTCTGTGTGGTTGTTCTTCTTTTCTTCCGAACGCTGTTGATAACAAGATTATTTTCTTTCAGATTCATTGGTTGTGGCAACTTCAGACTCTCTCGTATCCATCAAGACATCAGATGGAAAAATTGAATGGGAAACTCCTCTGCCAGACAGGTAGTAGCAATTTGTGAACGCTGATTTTATTATGTAAAAAGCAGAGCTATTGAAGAATTAGTTTGAATAATGATAGTTCTGATATTTACAACAGAGATGTGGCATAATGATTAGTTGTTCCAGTGTGTGTGTGCGTATGTGTTGGTATGCCTCGGTGTTTACGATTTTGAGCAAAACATGCTAAGTTGGCTGACACACATGTTTACATTCGCATGTGCATGCACCCATACGCAAGAGACAAAAAGAGTGTAAAAGTATTTTATCAAGTTTGTGTGTCTGTATGTATAAGCAAGATAGAGAGAGGGAGAATTTGTGATTTTGTGAATGTGTATGTACGTATGTATGTCCACGATATTTTTTTGTTTTGTACCTCACTTTGTGATGCCTTAGGGGCAGTAATCCCCACTGTTCATCCAAGTTTCCTGGCATTTGGCCTTTCCTCAGAGAACTGTTGATGGTAGAGTGATAATGTTTCTCCAGACGGAGCACCAACACTGGTACTAAGTCTCTTCTGCTTCCAGTTTCAGGGCTAGGATTACCATCTCCAGAGTTAAAATCTTTCTGTTTGCCTAACTCTTGTCTGATCTGTGTAATTTTTTTTTACCAATATCTGTTTTTTTCTTTGAAAGATTTGTCCACGGACATGATATTTTTCAGTGACACAGTACAACGCTGGTACACAACTGTACGAGCCAACGGAGACATTGTGGCTGTCGTGTCTCGCCAGGACAGCGAGTTACTGTGGTAACTGTGGGCCCAGATGGCAAGGCAAAGAAAACGCCTCGCAAACTCCCAGCACAGTGGGTGCAGAAAGACACCAGGCAAGTTGATGGGTAACTGTGGTGTGGTAACTGTGGTTTGGTAACTGTGGTTGGTAACTGTGGTGTGGTAACTGTGGTGTGATAACTGTGGTTTGGTAACTGTGGTGTGGTAACTGTGGTGTGGTAACTGTGGTGTGGTAACGGTGGTGTGGTAACTCCCTGCACAGTGGGTGCAGAAAGACACCAGCAAGTTGATGGGGTAACTGTGGTGTGGTAACTGGTTTGGTAACTGTGATGTGGTAACTGTGATGTGGTAACTGTGATGTGGTAACTGTGATGTGGTAACTGCCTGCACAGTGGGTGCAGAAAGACACCAGGCAAGTTGATGGGGTGACTGTGGTGTGGTAACTGTTGTGTGGTAACTGTGGTGTGGTAACTGTGATGTGGTAACTGTGGTTTGGTAACTGCCTGCACAGTGGGTGCAGAAAGACACCAGGCAAGTTGATGGGTGACTGTGGTGTGGTAACTGTGTTTTGGTAACTGTGGTGTGGTAACTGTGGTGTGGTAACTGTGGTGTGGTAACTGTGATGTGGTAACTGTGGTTTGGTAACTGCCTGCACAGTGGGTGCAGAAAGACACCAGGCAAGTTGATGGGGTGACTGTGGTGTGGTAACTGTGGTGTGGTAACTGTGGTGTGGTAACTCCCAGCACAGTGGGTGCAGAAAGACACCAGCAAGTTGATGGGGTGACTGTAGCGTGGTAACTGTGATGTGGTAACTGTGGTTTGGTAACTCCCTGCACAGTGGGTGCAGAAAGACACCAGGCAAGTTGATGGGGTAACTGTGGTGTGGTAACTGTGTTTTGGTAACTGTGGTGTGGTAACTGTGGTGTGGTAACTGTGATGTGGTAACTGTGGTTTGTTAACTCCCTGCACAGTGGGTGCAGAAAGACACCAGCAAGTTGATGGGGTAACTGTGGTGTGGTAACTGTGTTTTATCCATTTTCTGTTCCATTTACATCTTCGTTGGTGGATTGATAATAGCACTATTATCAATCCACCTTAACCACTACCGTCACAAATATATCATACCACTCCACTAAACCAGATACACAACCTACAAACCCCATTGTTTCACTCCCCTCCCCCCCCCCTCCTTTTCATCTCCCATTATCCCCTCTGTCGTTTCCGTCTGGCGGCCATTTTTATCTGAACACTGTGACAGATAAATGACTCTTCGTCCTTTGTTTGTACTGTCCTAAATGTTAAATGTGATCTGTTTTTTACCTGAAGAAGACCCAAGAGGTCGAAATGCATTGTGTCTTGTCCTGTGCTTTGTTTGTCAATGTCCTTGCGGTAACTAACCCCCTCTCTTTCTAAATTTTACTCTTTTTCTGTTCCTTCTGTCATGGGGGACTGATAATACAATAACTTTAATGTTCTTTCTGTCATGGGGACTGATAATACAGTGACTCTTTGTCTGTTCCTTCTGTCATGGGGGACTGATAATAATACAGTGACTCTTTGTCTGTTCCTTCTGTCATGGGGGACTGATAATATACAGTGACTCTTTGTCTGTTCCTTCTGTCATGGGGACTGATAATACAGTGACTCTTTGTCTGTTCCTTCTGTCATGGTGGACTGATAATACAGTGACTCTTTGTCTGTTCCTTCTGTCATGGGGGACTGATAATAATACAGTGAGTCTTTGTCTGTTCCTTCTGTCATGGTGGACTGATAATACAGTGACTCTTTGTCTGTTCCTTCTGTCATGGGGGACTGATAATAATACAGTGACTCTTTGTCTGTTCCTTCTGTCATTGGGGACTGATAATAATACAGTGACTCTTTGTCTGTTCCTTCTGTCATGGTGGACTGATAATACAGTGACTTTGTCTGTTCCTTCTGTCATGGTGGACTGATAATACAGTGACTCTTTGTCTGTTCCTTCTGTCATGGGGGACTGACAATACAGTGACTCTTTGTTCCTTCTGTCATGGTGGACTGATAATACAGTGACTCTTTGTCTGTTCCTTCTGTCATGGGGACTGATAATACAGTGACTCTTTGTCTGTTCCTTCTGTCATGGGGGACTGATAATACAGTGACTTCTTTTTTCTGTTCCGTCTGTCATGGCGGACTGATAATACAGTGACTCTTTGTTCCTTCTGTCATGGCGGACTGATAATACAGTGACTCTTTTTCTGTTCCTTCTGTCATGGGGACTGATAATACAGTGACTCTTTGTCTGTTCCTTCTGTCATGGTGGACTGATAATACAGTGACTCTTTGTCTGTTCCTTCTGTCATGGGGGACTGATAATACAGTGACTCTTTGTCTGTTCCTTCTGTCATGGGGGACTGATAATACAGTGACTCTTTGTCTGTTCCTTCGTCAATGGGGACTGATAATACAGTGACTCTTTGTCTGTTCCTTCTGTCATGGGGACTGATAATACAGTGACTCTTTGTCTGTTCCTTCTGTCATGGGGACTGATAATACAGTGACTCTTTGTCTGTTCCTTCTGTCATGGGGGACTGATAATACAGTGACTCTTTGTCTGTTCCTTCTGTCATGGGGACTGATAATACAGTGACTCTTTTCTGTTCCGTCTGTCATGGCGGACTGATAATACAGTGACTCTTTGTTCCTTCTGTCATGGCGGACTGATAATACAGTGACTCTTTTTCTGTTCCTTCTGTCATGGCGGACTGATAATACAGTGACTCTTGTTCTGTTCCTTCTGTCATGGGGGACTGATAATACATTGACTCGTTGATAATTACGCCATGTGTATAAAGCCTGTAGAGAGAAGTGACATAGAGAAATGTAGTACCACTTTAGCATATGAGGATGGTGATTGGCTCTAATTGTCCTTCCTGCACTGTTATTTGCTTTAAAGGCATTCTTTATTGTGTGGATTTTAGCTTTGTTGAATATTTACTTTTTTATTTTAGGGTGGAAGAGAGAAATGAAAAATATTGAAATGGAACGTATGGAGCTTTAACACTGCCGTGATATATCTGCCTTGTACGAGTTCTTTAATCTTGATGTAGTTGATGATCTCCATGATCGTATAATTATGGGATGTGTTTTTGTGCTCTACCAATCTCAGTGAGTGTCAGGGACCCAGAGTGCTTGCTAACAGCTTCAAAGTTAGCAACAGAGATCATATCATTTAATGGACAAATAGACATGATTATCTAACAGCTTCAAAGTTAGCGACAGAGATCATATCATTTATTTTAATGGACAAAATGAGACATGATTATCTAACAGCTTCAAAGTTAGCAACAGAGATCATATCATTTAATGGACACAATGAGACATGATTATCTAACACTTCAAAGTTAGCAACAGAGATCATATCATTTAATGGACACAGTGAGACATGATTATGACTAACAGCTTAGTTAGCAAAAGAGATCATATAATTTAATGGACAAAATAAGACATGATTATCAAAGTAAAAAAAAAAAGAAAAAAAGAAAACAGTAGGTAGCGGCAGCCAAAATTGAATTGCAAATTGCATATTTTGTTTAAGATTTTTAGATAGAACTTTTAAAGCAAAAACAAAGTAAAAAAAAAATTACTGCTCTATCTTTATTAGTTTTAGAGATATCGACATTTTAATATTGCATTTGCCGAACGTTCGCATGTTTAGTGTGACATGGCATCTTTGAAGCCTCCCAGCAAGAAACCATGCATGTGAGACATAAGATATTATGCATTTGGGAGTGTGTGTACCATATACTCTTAGCACACAAATTTGCAGGGCTGTCCAAAACAAATTGCCTCTTTTGTTTGTGGTCAAAAATGGCACTTCATGAAATTTCCCGGAAACGTCAAATCGGCACGAGGTGCATGTTTGGGGACCTACAGATTTTAGAAAATGACCTCAAATAGTGATTTCTTTAGATTTTTTGAGTTACAGTTTGCATAGACTTAGCCTAATTTTTTTCAGCTCAATGGGTCTGTAAACGTTCCATCTAATGAGGTTTTAAATATGCTTAGAAAGGCCAAAATGTACAGTGGCAAATAGTCGTAGATCGACAAATTAGAAAAAAAATGGACATAATTTCCCTGAACTAATACGGGATTTTCACTTCAAACTTGGTGGTTGTATTCTAAATGGTATCTTTTGTCTTGTAAGTGTTAATGACAGAAATTCAAGCAAAAAATACCTGCATAATCCATTTAAATGATGCTTAGGGGACCTAAAATCCACAGACGTCAACAGGAAAATTGCAATGTTTTCCAAACCACTTGTCATATCCCTCTCAAATTTTAACCAGATATCTAAAATGGTGGTATGCATAACTTAAACTACTGAAAGTCTTCACAGACAAAACTTTTTGCTTATTTAGATTGTCTTAATAATTACTAACAATACTAGTGTAAGATCTCAACCCAAAATCATTATTTTTGAAAATGATGTCAACAGGTTTATGATTAGCTGAAACTCACTGAAAAGAACATTCTTCACAAGTCCTACTTTCAAATAACACCTTAGGTCACTTACAACAGACATTTCTTGAAAGAAGCTAATCACAGTCGATTTTCAAACAGGAAACGTTTGAATGCGTCGTATCTCTGGCGTAGATCATTTGGCCAGTCCACATCAGAAGACCTCTCAGATGAAGAAGATGGGGCCGGGGTTTGAGGTTGGAGGCAAACACCACTGAGGAGTTGATTGGATACACATCAAGTGAGTGTGGGCCATCGGTACAGGAAGAAAGCCATGGAGAAGGAAAGCCACTGGCGGTGGTAGCTTGCTGACTGATGTAGCTCTTCCCATTCCTGCTGGTTCCATCAATGTGCAGTCCCAGTGCTCGTGACTTCTGAGGACCTCTGCCAATGAGACTTGCTGACCACATGCCCTGGTCAGCAAAGCGTAAAGCTGACCTTTGTGAGGGCAAATCACCTTCTGGAATCCTGGCACCACACAGCCGTGCAGCAGTTCTGATGACAGCACCACACCTGCTCCATAACTGCTATCTTTGCTCCGGTTTGAAGTGCCCGTTTTCATCTTTGAGGCGCAGTTCTTCAGGATCTTGCAGAACTTCACCAGCATGTTGTTGGTCCAATGGTGTTGCTTCATTTTTTCCTTCAGAGTAATTATCTTTGTTTTCAAATTTGATGCAGTATTTTGGGCCCTGCTCTTCAGTTTTTGTCTAAGACCATTTATCTTTCTTTGACAACCTCCACTTTGATGTTGTTTAATTATGTGCTCTGTTTTTTTCATATCATTTTCTTTCCTTTTTAGCCTTTTGTAATAATTCGACTGTTGTATTGTTGAAATTTTTCTGTTCGCTCTCTGTAACTTGTCTCTTAACAGAAGTTGTTCTTGATCTGATGATTTCTTATCAGCAATCATTTTAGCCATTTCCGTTTTCTAGTGCCATCAAACGTTGGTTTTCTTCATGCAAAACGTTTTTCAAGAGTGTCAACTTCTGATTTTGTTTGTTTGAGTGCTGCCTGGGTTTCTTCCAGTTGCCGGCGGAGAGCAGCTAACTGTCTCCCATGTGTTGCTAATTTAATAGCCGCATTCCCATTATCCATCTTTCTTATATGTGACTGAGGATCTGACAAATGTACTGCAGAGGCAGAGGGTTCTAGTGGGGTTAAGTTTTGTTCCAGACTCTTTTTTATACAAAATGCTCTGGAGGCTGCAAAAGAAAGTCTTTCAATTTCTGCTGATGCTGGGTCTGGAAGCACTTTTCAGCAGACTATCATAGGGTTTCCTGGTTTGGGCCAATTTTGTGTTGAGCTGTTTGTCAGAGAGCCCTGCAATGTTTAACCCTATCATGTGGAACCACTCTTTTGTGAGAGACAGGCCTTTTCTTTCTGGAAGATCAGCAGATCAATCAGCAACCCATTTGTCACTGGGCACCTCACACAGCTGGGGATGGTCAAAGGTATTTGGTGAAAGGAGATGGTGTCGCTTGATTCTTTTTTCTGCAAGAAGTGACCAATATTTCTACTTTCCAGTTCGAACCTGACATTTCCCTCTCTAAAAATCTCTGATGATCACCATCACAGGATACGTTGAAACACCTCTGATTGCATGGTTGACCTCTGTTTCTGTGTAGTGTGTGCAAAATGTTTTCATCACACACTTTGTCAACAAAGGCGGAAATTCTCTCCAGCTCTTCTCACAGGTCGTCTCAAACAGTCCAGTTGAAGAAGCAGCTTGTTGGTGGCAACTGACTGCTTGGTCAGGCCTACTTTTCTCCCCCTTCCTTCTGCTGTGAGGTACTGCTTCATGCGATGAAACTGGTCATCTTCAAGGAAAGAAAGGAAAATTTTAAGCATTTGACTTCCATTGTTTTTGGCATGCTTCTCAGATGCGTGCACCTGTGTCAGGGGGGGGGGGGGGGGGGGGGGGGGGGGGGGGGGGGGGGGGGGGGGGGGGGGAGGGGGGGGGGGGAAGACAGGAGAAGAGGAAGAGGTGTTTGTGAGCTTCAATGTGTGTGTGTGTGTGTGTGTGTGTGTGTGTGTGTGTGTGTGTGCGCGCGCACACACACCTATATCATGTGATTGTGAGTGTGTTTTCAAGACATCACAGACATTTGCAATATAACCTTTTTACAATGAAATGAATGAGATTTACTGGAAAATATCTAAGTGAGCATATTTTAACAAGGAACATTTCTTTAGTACTTTTCTCACCATACATTTATATAAATACTAGAAAGCTCAAAGTGCTGAAGTACCTTAACAATAGCAACAAGAAAAGCAAACTAAAACACTCATTCACTCACACCACAAATCGATCTAGTATTTTTTTAAATGCAGTCTTTTTCATTTAAATGTATGTTCTTTTCGTGACTGTGTTGTATAAGGGGGGAGGGAGAGAGAGAGATAATAAACGGAATGATGTGGTGGGCTCATACACGCGAGAAAAATCCAACAAGTACTACTGCCCTTCTTCAATACTATTACAAAATACACATACAATGACGAAATCAACAGATTTGCATGAAAACAAAAAAATAAACGATCACTATGCGCATTAACTTCGAAGACAAACGCACGAACACGGCCCCCGCGCAAGATCGACCAGATCGTTTTGTTACTTGTGACCAAGTCATTCCACTTCCGGTAATCGATACTGTCAAATAATTTAATAAAATATGCCCCCAAACTTTTATTATATAAAAAATAAAACATACGATTCGACAATGCGCAATCTTGAAATTTATTTTTAATATTTAGGTAAAATGAGCCTTTCGATTAAAATTAAATCAAACTTCGACAGGGGAAAACAACAAGAGTACAGAACATGTTTTTCATAACACTTTCACTTGATCACTTCTAATTCAAAACTAACCATAATCTGGTCATTCTCAACCGATCATTTCTTTGAAAGATGTGCTTAAATAATCGATCTGCCATAATCACAAATAAACTTACCATAGAGATCCTGGACACGGACGTCCCATTCATTTGAAACGATGTGTCGGTCCGACGCACTTGCCATGTAGGTCGCCATTCCGATTGTATTGTTGTGCCTCGCGACGTTCCGCACAATCGCTTTTCCGGCTTGCGATTTGGTGGCTATGGCACGGATAGAGCTCATTTGCATACCGCTGTGTAGGACTTGAAATCCTCTTTCCAGCGCACCTAAGATGATATATCTTTATTCAGTATTTCTTGGAGATAAAGTAGATTGAATTTACCCAATTTTTCAACTCGTTTTCTCAAAATTATACTGGACTTAATTATTTTGAACTTGTATGTTTTAAGAGGAATCTTCGATCTTTATTATGAAACTATTTTTAGATCACTCTGTCCAGCATGTGTAAAGCGAGTCGAGATTTTCCAACACGTACCACTTCGGGTTCGGCGGACGTCGGCAATTTCGCTGACGGCGAAGCTGATCTTTTCTTTCCAGGGGGTATTTTTCATTTAGATTTTTCTTCTCTCACGCATTCATGACAAAATGAAAATACATGAGAATAAAAGTAGATAAATAAAGGTTTATTCAGAATCAAAAAGCATCGTTATAGATCAGTATTACACCAGTACTGCTGATTGAAGTTGGCCCATTTTCACCTAAAATCAACCTTTCCCTCACTGCTGATAGGGGCGTGCCGCTACCTAAAACAGCTGAGAAATCTTTATGCGTGAGTCAAGTGATATAGTGAGAGGAGGGTGCTCTGTGTTTGATGTCATGTGACATAGTTAGAGGGTGCTCTGTGTTTGATGTCATGTGACATAGTTAGAGGAGGGTGCTCTGTGTTGGATGTCTAGGAGTTGAGTCAAGTGACATAGTGAGAGGAGGGTGCTCTGTGTTGGATGTCAAGTGACATAGTGAGAGGATGTGCTGTGTTGGATGTCTAAGGAGTTAAGTCAAGTGACATAGTGAAAGGAGGGTGCTCTGTGTTGGATGTCTAAGGAGTTAAGTCAAGTGACATAGTGAGAGGAGGGTGCTCTGTGTTGGATGTCTAAGGAGTTGGGTCAAGTGAATAGTGAGAGGAGGGTGCTCTGTGTTGGATGTCTAAGGAGTTGAGTCAAGTGACTAGTGAGAGGAGGGTGCTCTGTGTTGGATGTCAAGTGACATAGTGAGAGGAGGGTTCTCTGTGTTGGATGTCAAGTGACATAGTGAGAGGAGGGAGCTCTGTGTTTGATGTCTAAGGAGTTGAGTCAAGTGACATAGTGAGAGGAGGGTGTTTGTGTTGGATGTCAAGTGACATAGTGAGAGGAGGGTGCCCTGTGTTGGATGTCAAGTGACATAGTGAGAGGAGGGTGCTCTGTGTTGGATGTCAAGTGACATAGTGAAAGGAGGGTGCTCTGTGTTGGATGTCAAGTGACATAGTGAGAGGAGGGTGCTCTGTGTTTGATGTCAAGTGACATAGTGAAAGGAGGGTGCTCTGTGTTGGATGTCAAGTGACATAGTGAGAGGAGGGTGCTCTGTGTTGGTTTGTCAAGTGACTTTAGTGAGAGGAGGGTGCTCTGTGTTGGATGTCAAGTGACATAGTGAAAGGATGGTGCTCTGTGTTGGATGTCAAGTGACATAGTGAGAGGAGGGTGCTCTGTGTTTGATGTCAAGTGACATAGTGAAAGGAGGGTGCTCTGTGTTGGATGTCAAGTGACATAGTGAGAGGATTGGTGCTCTGTGTTGGATGTCAAGTGACATTAGTGAGAGGAGGGTGCTCTGTGTTGGATGTCAAGTGACATAGTGAAAGGATGGTGCTCTGTGTTGGATGTGAAGTGACATAGTGAGAGGAGGGTGCTCTGTGTTGGTTTGGTCTCTGTGTTGGATGTCAAGTGACATAGTGAGAGGAGGGTGCTCTGTGTTGGATGTCAGTGACATAGTGAAAGGATGGTGCTCTGTGTTGGATGTCAAGTGACATAGTGAGAGGAGGGTGCTCTGTGTTGGATGTTAAGGAGTTAAGTCAAGTGACATAGTGAGAGGAGGGTGTCTGTGTTTGATGTCATGTGACATAGTTAGAGGAGGGTGCTCTGTGTTGGATGTCAAGTGACATAATGAGAGGATGGTGCTCGGTGTTGGATGTCTAAGGAGTTGAGTTCAAGTGACATAGTGAGAGGAGGGTTCTGTGTTGGATGTCAAGTGACATAGTGAGAGGAGGGTGCTCTGTGTTGGATGTCTAAGGAGTTGAGTCAAGTGACATAGTGAGAGGAGGGTGCTCTGTGTTGGATGTCAAAAGGAGTTGAGTCAAGTGAATTTAGTGAGAGGAGGGTGCTCGTGTGTGGTTGTCTAAGGAGTTGGTCAAGTGACATAGTGAGAGGAGGGTGCTCCGTGTTGGATGTCAGTGACATAGTGAGAGGAGGGTGCTCTGTGTTGGATGTCTAAGGAGTTAAGTCAAGTGACATTAGTGAGAGGAGGGAGCTCTGTGTTTGATGTCTAAGGAAGTTAAAGTCAAGTGACATAGTGAGAGGAGGATGCTCTGTGTTGGATGTCTAAGGAGTTGAGTCAAGTGACATAGTGAGAGGATGGGTGCTCTGTGTTGGATGTCAAGGGGGCTTTAGTGGAGGGAGGGTGCTCTGTGTTGGATGTCAAGTGACTTAGTGAGAGGGTGCTCTGTGTTGGATGTCAAGTGACATAGTGAGAGGAGGGTGCTCTGTGTTGGATGTCTAAGGAGTTAAGTCAAGTGACATAGTGAGAGGAGGGTGCTCTGTGTTGGATGTCTAAGGAGTTGAGTCAAGTGACATAGTGAGAGGAGGGTGCTCTGTGTTGGATGTCTAAGGAGTTCTTTTGGTGTTGAGCATAGATTTGTTGATGAATTTGTTTATGATTGTTTTGAGGTATGATGTAGGATAGGAACAATAGGAACGGCTTTTGTATGCAATGTGTTTCCACTTCTGTGTTCATAATGTCCTTTATATGGTAGTTCCTTGAGTCGGGTCATGTGCATGCATCTGTGAATGGTGGTAATAGGATGGGAGTTGGCGGGGAGTTTGAGAGGGGGGTGGGGTAGGGGGATAGAGGAAAATGGGAGTGGGGAATAGATAAAAGTAGGGATTGATGGTTCATATTTTTACCTAGGGTGTTGTTTGCTTTGTTTTCCTAGTTTGTAAACACCATGGGCTTCTTGCCTTATTTAGAAGATAAGCATATAAATTTGATTATGATGGTATTATTGTTATCTGATACATTCTTGCATGTGTGTGACAGTTGCCAGGCAGTGGGAGGCGTGGGGTTTGTGTGCTACACAGCTGACACCACCGCCCTGCAGTTCTTGGCCCTGGCTGAGGGACAAGTGTTCAACCTTTCCATTCTCTGTGAGTTGTTTTTTTCTCTCCCTATTTCTCTTTGCTATGATTGTGTTCTCCTCATCTTGATGATGTCATATCCGCATGACTATTGTGAGATGACTTCAAGGGGATGTCAGCTCTGATATGGTCCTTTAAGGTCAGCTGGGCTATAAGCAACATTACCTTACCTTACCATCCACGGTCAGCTGGGTTATAAGCAACATTACCTTACCATCCACGGTCAGCTGGGCTATAAGCAACATTACCTTACCATCCACGGTCAGCTGGGCTATAAGCAACATTACCTTACCATCCACGGTCAGCTGGGCTATAAGCAACATTACCTTACCTTACCATCCACGGTCAGCTGGGCTATAAGCAACATTACCTTACCTTACCATCCACGGTCAGCTGGGCTATAAGCAACATTACCTTACCTTACCATCCATGGTCAGCGGGGTTATAAGCAACATTACCTTACCTTACCATCCATGGTCAGCGGGGTTATAAGCAACATTACCTTACCTTACCATCCACGGTCAGCTGGGCTATAAGCAACATTACCTTACCTTACCATCCACGGTCAGCTGGGCTATAAGCAACATTACCTTACCTTACCATCCATGGTCAGCGGGGTTATAAGCAACATTACCTTACCTTACCATCCATGGTCAGCTGGGCTATAAGCAACATTACCTTACCTTACCATTCATGGTCAGCTGGGCTATAAGCAACATTACCTTACCTTACCATCTGCGGTCAGCTGGGTTATAAGCAACATTACCTTACCTTACCATCCACGGTCAGCTGGGCTATAAGCAACATTACCTTACCTTACCATCCACGGTCAGCTGGGCTATAAGCAGCATTACCTTACCTTACCATCCACATGACTATGACTGAGGAGTATGCTCATCATGGAAAGAGTGTGGCCACCTTGTTGACAGATCAAGTCACTAACTACCACTGTCTGTTGATCTGATTTAACAAGGGACATAGTGTTCTCATTGTGGTGAAGCAATCACACCTTTATAGGAATCTGACTTTGTTGCAGGTAAATGCATAAGTGAAATGTAGGTATATGTTGTATGTATGCCGATCCTGTTGAAGATTTGATTGTTCCTAACAAATTCAGAGTGTTCTTTTGAAAAGAAATTCCACATTGCTCCAAGAAGTAGTTCTGAGGGGTTGGCATCTCTGTTCATATCCATTTGTACCATGTGGTGAAGCTCAGCAGTTCAGAGGGTTATTGAATGGTTGAATGACAACGAAGAAAAGAGGATATGCAGAGCACAATCTAACACTGTGACTCTAACCTTGAGGAAGACACAGGGGGAGGAATATGCAGAGCACAATCTAACACTGTGACACTGACCTTGAGGAAGACACAGAGGGAGGAATATGCAGAGCACAATCTAACACTGTGACACTGACCTTGAGGAAGACACAGGGGGAGGAATATGCAGAGCACAATCTAACACTGTGACACTGACCTTGAGGAAGACACAGGGGAGGAATATGCAGAGCACAATCTAACACTGTGACACTGACCTTGAGGAAGACACAGGGGGAGGAATATGCAGAGCACAATCTAACACTGTGACACTGACCTTGAGGAAGACACAGGGGGAGGAATATGCAGAGCACAATCTAACACTGTGACACTGACCTTGAGGAAGACACAGAGGGAGGAATATGCAGAGCACAATCTAACACTGTGACACTGACCTTGAAGAAGACACGGGGGGAGGAATATCTTTCAGACCTGTTTACCCATATGATTTCGCCGTATTTTGTACACCTGTTTGGCGAAATTACAATGAATACGACGAAACAGAAAAAAATACGTTGAAGAAAACCTCGAGACAAATAAAAGTTCTTGAGCAGTAGTGGCACGTGTGGTGTATAACCATCTTGTTTGAGTACAACAATCAAAGAGTAGCAACTCGCACATCGTGCGCACAAACTCACGTCTGTGTGACGTTGGAACAATAGGAGGGACCCCCAGCTTTTACAAAAATTCACAAATTTGGTAGATGTGTACACACGTTTTTAGGAAAACACACTCATTTCAGTTGAGATTTATACCAATAGCCGTTTTAGGGTAAACAAGTCTGATCTTTAGATGACGGAGCAGGAAATGGGTCGAGCTGAGCTGTGGCCTGATGACCGAGGTGTCAGATCAAATTCAAATCAGGGCATAGGTGATAGTTCATTGCGGGGTCAAGGGGAGGACACTGGTGCATAGCAGGACATGTTTGCAGTCTGTTAATTAGTGTCTCTGGTCGATGGACTGCTGTGAGGCCTTGCCTTGTGTGTTGGCAGAGTTTGTAAGCATTGAAGAAAACTGTGTATGTGCAAAAGAACAGTTTGATTGGAAAACCAGTGACATGAAAAAAATAGTGTTTTAAGTTGAAGAATATTTTATGCTGTCTCCTTCTCTCTCTCTCTCTCTCTCTCTCTCTCTCTCTCTCTCTCTTTTCCCTCTATCTCTCTCCCTCTCCCTTCCTCCATCCCTCCCAACTTCTTGTCATTCTCCTATTTTTACAGGAATTGGGATCGCCTAAGCCCACAGACGATACATGTCTGGAGTCAGTTTTGGCAGAGCCCGGGTCACCGTCCCCTCTGGTGTTGTTACGTGTGTCACGAATCACATGGCTCTCTTGACTGTCTCTGACGCCGGTGTGATGGTCCTCAGGGATCTGCCTAAGGTGCGTGCATTGTGCTGTGTTTGTGTCATGCTGGTGTGTGTACCTGTTCATGTATGCAGGTGTATGTGCTTGTGTATGTTCATGAGTATTGCATTCTTGATGATCCCTAATGTTGGTGTGATGGTCGATGGGGGATTGGTGCGTGTGCGCGTGCGTGCGTGCGTGCGCGCACGTGCAAGCATTGTGGGTGAAAGTTTTGCTGTTTATATCTCCAGTTGCATTAACTCACTTCGGACGGACAGTTGTGTCTTGTTTTTCCCTTGTTTGTTATGGTTAGTAAAAAAAATCACCAAAAATACAAAACAAGAGATAACTCAAGGAAATGTTTAGAAAGTGTTATGCATAAACTGTGTTAGTAGAATACAAAAGAATAAACTTCCCACTTTCATATGATTTCTTGTGCTTGAGGGTGAAAAAATGTCCAGTTTTTTCTTTCAGGTGCATCACAACACTCTTGCGCAGGGTCAGTGGGTCCATAGCTTCACATTCAGCAGAAAAAGCCAGTAAATACACTAAATGAATTGAAAAAAGGTAGATACACTCCAGGAAATAAAATAAGATCTGAATCACATGCCTACTATGCACTAGCTAACTTGGAATAATGCAAAAATGGGGGCGTGGCACTCAGCTGACACACGAAGGCCAGAAGTACCAGCATTGTTGGGAAAAAAACTTGAATCTTCGCCCCAGTCGCGTAAAGGAAAGCCAACGAACTCTTGCTCACTCAAATTCCCAGTCTTTTGCAGCATGTCAACGCCCCGCTCGCGTGGCAAAATGGCCCACCCTCACCTTCATCATCACTAAGCTCCACAGACGAGTCGGTGTCAAATTCCTCTTCTCTCGAAACTCTTCACTGGAATCACTTTCATCAGCATTGTCATCCTCTTCTTCAATGTCTGAACCTTCGGTTTGTAGCATTTCAATAACTTCAGGAATGCTAAAACGTTGCCGACGGGCTTGACTGCTCCCACACATTAGCAGAAGAACTTGATTGAGACGCCATGTTTCTATGCAGATTAGTAAGTCATGTGGGTTGGTCTGGTCAATCAGCCACTGAGGCGAAATGGTGGTGGTGTGCTGCGAAACCACTGTGCAGGCGAACAAAGGAATGCTGACGATACTATTTGTAGCTTGTTGCCGTGTACTGATCACGCTGCCGTCGCATGAAAAATCGGTGAAGGCCGAAACCTTGATAGCGTTCGTTCGTACGGAAGCGTAACTTCATCGGAAAACGCTATAGTGTCTGTTCGTGACAAGAGAGTTAAATAATTTGATTTTTGAATGCTAAAGACTTTCTGTATGAAGTTAGGTGAAATGATGGTATATGCAAGTGGGAGTGTTGAGGAATGTTGATTTGGATTGAATGATGGTCTGTGGAAGTGGAAATGTTCAAACATGTCAGTTCAGATGGAGTGATGGTCTGTGCAGGTGGAAGCAGCAGATGTGGCCTATGAAGCAGAAAGCAAAGTGCTGCTCACTGTACAGAGAGCTGACCCTGAAGTGAGCTTGAAATTTTTCAACTCTATCCCATATCTTGTTCACTCTTCCATGCCCACTCTCTGCCCCCTACCTGTCCCATCCCATTTCTTGTTCACTCTTCCATGCCCATTCTCTGCCCCCTACCTGCCCACTCTCTGCCCCTACCTGTCCCATCCCATTTCTTGTTCACTCTTCCATGCCCATTCTCTGCCCCCTACCTGCCCACTCTCTGCCCCTACCTGTCCCATCCCATTTCTTGTTCACTCTTCCATGCCCATTCTCTGCCCCCTACCTGCCCAGTCTCTGCCCCCTACCTGTCCCATCCCATTTCTTGTTCACTCTTCCATGCCCATTCTCTGCCCCCTACTGCCCATTCTCTGCCCCCTACCTGCCCATTCTCTGCCCCCTACCTGCCCATTCTCTGCCCCCTACCTCAAGGATGAGAACAGCTCCGCCGTTCTCCGCCGTTCCGCCGTCTTAAAAAAAAATGTCCGCCGTTTGAAAAAATCTCCGCCGAAAAAAAAAAAAAAAAAAAAAAAAAGCTATCGCGATTTCTTGCTCCCAATCTCGGCGAGACTCCGGCGAGATTACTCTAGGCTTATACCCAAATGGGCTGGTTTTATTTGTTGACTCGCCAACCACTGCACATCCGCTTACAGCGCCGATCGACCGAGTGTCATCTGTGATTCATGGCGTCGAACGAAATCGCAAAAAAAAAAAAAAAAAAATATATATATATATATATATATATATGAGCAGGCAATACAAATAAATGTGCCTTTGAGATGGATTACGATGGTTCCCTCAGGCAGCTAGTGAAGGGCTTTTCATATTTATAATATATTCCCCCATTTACTTCATCTTCAATTTTTTTTTTTTTTTAATTAAGTTCATATCTTTGTCAAGTCATTACTATAACGACTGAAGAATTGTTAGCCTGCACTTGTTTTCCCCCACTACTTAATCGTTCAGTATATATATATATATATATATATATATATATATATATAATATATTGAATTATAAACAAAGCTTGCTCTTATGTCTTAGATTGAAGAAATAGGGGGAGATAAGCATTCATATCTGCAGTGGTAGATGATTTGCCTAACTAACAGTATGTGCTTGAGTGGGTGAATGGGAGAAAAAAAAATGCTTCTCACAATGAACCTTCAGCAAGCTTACAGACTCCAAGGGGGAGACACCCTCCAATAGGGAGGGAAACTCACTAACATATAACTCCTGGTCATATACCGATATTTCGAAACTTGGTGGTTTCTCCTCAGTGACCGCGGAAAGTGGTAATTTGACTCCTCTGCCTTTTCAGCCCCAAGAAGAACGCAATCCCAGAAAAGGCTGGTGTGCAACACCGCAGTATGTTTGCCGAGCCTTCAAAAAACCAACCAAAGGTGCCACCCAAGAAGCAAAAGAAAATGATGAAAGAGCAAAACAAGCTACATTTTCTTGTGAAAAGTAGAAAATATAAAAAGATATCCTCTTAAGACACAAGTGCTGAGGGCCAGTTCTTGGAATGAATCCGCAAGGGACTAAAATACAACAAACTAATAAATTCCAAGGATAAGTACCGAGCACCGTTCCAGCAACTTACAGAGCAGCTTGGTGTTTCAATGACTGCAAGAAATATTGAATTATAAACAAAGCTTGCTCTTATGTCTTAGATTGAAGAAATAGGGGGAGATAAGCATTCATATCTGCAGTGGTAGATGATTCTGCCTAACTAACAGTATGTGCTTGAGTGGGTGAATGGGGAGAAAAAAAAATGCTTCTCACAATGAACCTTCAGCAAGCTTACAGACTCCAAGGGGGAGACACCCTCCAATAGGGAGGGAAACTCACTAACATATAACTCCTGGTCATATACCGATATTTCGAAACTTGTGGTTTCTCCTCAGTGACCGCGGAAAGTGCTGGAACGGTGCTCGGTACTTATCCTTGGAATTTATTAGTTTGTTGTATTTTAGTCCCTTGCGGATTCATTCCAAGAACTGGCCCTCAGCACTTGTGTCTTAAGAGGATATCTTTTTATATTTTCTACTTTTCACAAGAAAATGTAGCTTGTTTTGCTCTTTCATCATTTTCTTTTGCTTCTTGGGTGGCACCTTTGGTTGGTTTTTTGAAGGCTCGGCAAACATACTGCGGTGTTGCACACCAGCCTTTTCTGGGATTGCGTTCTTCTTGGGGCTGAAAAGGCAGAGGAGTCAAATTACCACTTTCCGCGGTCACTGAGGAGAAACCACCAAGTTTCGAAATATCGGTATATGACCAGGAGTTATATGTTAGTGAGTTTCCCTCCCTATTGGAGGGTGTCTCCCCCTTGGAGTCTGTAAGCTTGCTGAAGGTTCATTGTGAGAAGCATTTTTTTTCTCCCCATTCACCCACTCAAGCACATACTGTTAGTTAGGCAGAATCATCTACCACTGCAGATATGAATGCTTATCTCCCCCTATTTCTTCAATCTAAGACATAAGAGCAAGCTTTGTTTATAATTCAGTATTTCTTGCAGTCATTGCAACACCAAGCTGCTCTGTAAGTTGCTGGAACGGTGCTCGGTACTTATCCTTGGAATTTATTAGTTGTTTTATATATATTATATATATATATATATATATCCCAACCGTTGGAAAGAAAACTGGCTCGAGGAAGAGGTGTGTGTGGGAGTAGAGTTAGAGATAGCATATGCAAAAGCAGTGACGAGCAGGCGTTATGTCTAGCTTGCAACAAGAAAATCAGCTTCGGAAGTCGTGGCTTCATTACGATTGCTGACCACATGAAACGCCTGGTTCACAGGCAGCGTGTCGCTGCATTGAAGAACAATTAAACTTTGGAAAGTAAGCTGTTGGTGATTTTGCTCTCTTCTTTGTTATATTTTATCATTCATTTGCAATGGTCAAACTATCTCAGTTAGCTGAAACATTCGTCATTTGACTTTATGTTGTGAAACAAAACCTAGACGTCTAGTTACTAATAATAGAACCAGGGCCAAGGGCAGGTAATTTTCGGAAAAACCCATTTCTTACGTAAATCGACCAGCCACAAACGCAGAGAGCCCTGTATTAAATCCATTTGCATGTTTGACAAAAAAAAAAAAAAAAAAAAAAAAAGAAAAGAAAAGAAAAAAAACCCTCAGAATTTGAGGTTTGAATTGAAGACTAAAACATATTTGATGGTTTTAAATGTGGATTTTCTTTATATATTAAAAAAATGCTTCAGCTTCAGGGGCGCTGCCCTTACCCCGCAGGGCGTTTGCCCCTTGACCCCACTGGGGGCTCTGCCCCCAGACCCCCAACAGAAAAATATCCTCTGCTTTTTTAAAATCTGTTCTCATCCATGCTACCTGCCCATTCTCTGCCCCCCTACCTGCCCACTCTCTGCCCCCTACCTGTCCACTCTCTGCCCCCTACCTGTCCCATCCCATTTCTTGTTCACTCTTCCTTGCCCTTCTCTGCCCCCTACCTGCTCATTTTCTGCCCTCTACCTGTCCCCATTCTTAAATAAAAAGACAAATACCATTTTTTTGTCATCAGCATACTTGAGACATTAAAGGGCCTGTGGAGATTTACAACAAATGAACGTCAGTGCACCTGTGCACAAGACAATATGCACACATGCTTGCTCTTGAACACGGATGCACATACACACATTCATACCGTTGCATGTATGCATGCTTGCATAGATGTTTTTGTTCTTTTTTTTTTTTAATTGAAAATTGTTCAAACTGGAAATTGAAGCTAGATCATATTTTTCAGCATTTCGTTCAGATGTAAACTCCTCCCCGTTTTTCATGATTTTTTTTAAACACAAGAACAGTGCATGCAGTCATATGTTGGATTTGCATGTGTTTTGTCAACATTATTATTGTTCAGCATTGTTGCTGTTTGTTTTCCCTTAGTGTAATATTACAACTTGAGGAACAGATGTTGAACAAAAAGATCTGTTCATTCAGTGGATAAATATTTTTTGTTTTCATTGTCTTTGTATGGAATAGCAATGTTAAAGAGATGTATTTTATGGAAACACTCCATTGTTATTTACATCATCATCATCCTTGCTGTTGTTGTTTCAGACTGTGGAATTTACAGGGGTTGACTTGACCACCATGAAGGAGCAGACTGATGTGTCCCAGAGGATTTCCTTGCTGGCAAACCATGGCACTGTTGAAAAGGTCGGTGATGCAGTGTGCCTGTTTTGTGTTGGTCATGACTGGCTAGGACCTTGAAGGGGATATACTCTGGCTATACATCATGACTGGCTAGGACCTTGAAGGGATATACTCTGGCTATACACATGACTGGCTAGGACCTTGAAGGGGATATACTCTGGCTATACATCATGACTGGCTAGGACCTTGAAGGGGATATACTCTGGCTATACACCATGACTGGCTAGGACCTTGAAGGGATATACTCTGGCTATACACCATGACTGGCTAGGACCTTGAAGGGGATATACTCTGGCTATACACCATGACTGGCTAGGACCTTGAAGGGGATATACTCTGGCTATACACCATGACTGGCTAGGACCTTGAAGGGATATACTCTGGCTATACACCATGACTGGCTAGGACCTTGACAGGGATATACTCTGGCTATACACCATGACTGGCTAGGACCTTGAGAGGGATATACTCTGGCTATACACCATGACTGGCTAGGACCTTGACAGGGATATACTCTGGCTATACACCATGACTGGCTAGGACCTTGACAGGGATGTACTCTGGCTATACACCATGACTGGCTAGGACCTTGACAGGGATGTACTCTGGCTATACATCATGATTGGCTAGGACCTTGACAGGGACATACTCTGGCTATACACCATGACTGGCTAGGACCTTGACAGGGACATACTCTGGCTATACACCATGACTGGCTAGGACCTTGACAGGGATATACTCTGGCTATACACCATGACTGGCTAGGACCTTGACAGGGATGTACTCTGGCTATACACCATGACTGGCTAGGACCTTGACAGGGATGTACTCTGGCTATACATCATGATTGGCTAGGACCTTGACAGGGACATACTCTGGCTATACACCATGACTGGCTAGGACCTTGACAGGGATATACTCTGGCTATACACCATGACTGGCTAGGACCTTGACGGGGATATACTCTGGCTATACATCATGATTGGCTAGGACCTTAACGGCATAGCTGCCAACTCTTACGATTTTTTCGTAATTTTTACAAATTCTGAGACAGATTACGAAATTACGACTTGTGCGTTCATTTTCCGATTTCTGAATTTTCGCCAAAAAAAAAAAAAAAAAAGCAACTGAATCAGTCCAAAGGCTTATCCACCTTTTAAAAACCGGATGCATTGTAAAGCCAATTTGTTGATGCGCATGCGCAGTCACCCTCTTCTTCCATCAAAATGGCGGACAAAACACCTAGCACGGCGACTACCACGCCATCACAGCAAGCGAAGAAGTCGAAGAAGCCCAAGGTGCAACAATGTTTCACCGCCAAGTACAAAGAAATGTTTGATTGGATTGGCGAGTCCCGACAAGGCCCGCACTATGCCTTCTGTAAGCCATGCCGTGCTGACATCAACATTGCTCATGGAGGATCTTCCGACATCGGCAAGCACGAAAAGTCGGAAAAGCACAAACGGAACTGTGAATGTGAATTGTGATGTACTCTTGTGTTGGACTGGCTATCAACAAACAAGTTCGCAAACAAGTTCGCATGAAAGGTATGTAGGCTAATCCACACTGATTTTGCTTGATTTTTTTTTCTTCTGAAGTTTCCAAGGAGGGAATGTATAGTAAGCCTAGAGAATTATCTTTCATTTTTGTTCCATTTCCATAATACTTAAAAGCTTTACAATCTTGCTGAAAAGTGCAAAGTTTACTGCTTGGAAATTTAAAATGCTTCAGCTTCAGGGGGCTGCGCCCCCTGACCCCCGCTATTTTCGGGAGGGGGGTGACCCCCCTCCAGAACCCACCCCCCATTACTATTTCTGCATCTCTGAGGTTGGCAGCTATGCTTAACGGGGACATACTCTGGCTATACATCATGACTGGCTAGGACCTTGACGGGGATATACTCTGGCTATACATCATGACTGGCTAGGACCTTAACGGGGACATACTCTGGCTATACATCATGACTGGCTAGGACCTTAACGGGGACATACTCTGGCTATACATCATGACTGGCTAGGACCTTAACGGGGATATACTCTGGCTATACACCATGACTGGCTAGGACCTTGAAGGGGATATACTCTGGCTATACACCATGACTGGCTAGGACCTTGATGGGGATATACTCTGGCTATACATCATGATTGGCTAGGACCTTGACAGGGATATACTCTGGCTATACACCCAGTCTCCTCACAAATTTCATCGTTTTGAAAAATAATTCCAGAAATATGAGTTTCCCTTTTTAGTGAGGTGCAGTGGGTAGGTGACAGTGAGGCGGCTGTTCCTGTCGGCTGTGGGAGGGTGAGGGCATTAAAACAAAGGTTCCCAAAACAGAGGTAGTATTTTTGATGCAAAAAGCTTAGGACAAGGTATGTCAGACGTGTTCATTTCTGGTGAGCAAAATTTCATGTTTTTGTTCCGAATCCATCACGACAGTGTTTTGGCATTAGCTAAAAGGTATTTGAAAGATTTGTGTTTTGTCTTGTAACTTGTTTGTCCTTTTTTTATGCGGACTCGCTAAGACTTATCATTAAAATTAGCATACTAATAGTAAAGTTCTGTTTTACCGTGCCATTGATAGAGAACATCAAATTTTCTGTTGATAAATTATTTATTCTCATGCAGAAAGATGAGGGAATTACCAGAATAGCTTCCTACACTTGTCAACTCGGACATATGCCTGCTATGCACCATTGAGTGTTATTGATATTGAAGTTGAGAGACGGTGTTGACTTGTTATACACCATTGAGTGTTATTGATATTGAAATTGAGAGACGGTGTTGACTTGTTATACACCATTGAGTGTTACTGATATTTAAGTTGAGAGAGTGTTGACTTGTTTACACCATTGAGTGTTACTGATATTTAAGTGGAGAGACAGTGTTGACTTGTTATACACCATTGAGTGTTATTGATATTTAAGTGGAGAGACAGTGTTGACTTGTTATACACCATTCAGTGTTACTGATATTGAAGTTGAGAGACGGTGTTGACTTGTTATACACCAATGTGTGTTATTGATATTTAAGTTGAGAGACAGTGTAGACTTGTTATACACCATTGAGTGTTATTGATATTGAAGTTGAGAGACAGTGTTGACTTGTTATACACCATTGAGTGTTATTGATATTGAAGTTGAGAGACAGTGTTGACTTGTTATACACCATTGAGTGTTATTGATATTTAAGTTGAGGGAGGGTGTTAACTTGTTATACACCATTGAGTGTTATTGATATTTAAGTGGAGAGACAGTGTTGACTTGTTATACACCACTGAGTGTTATTGATATTTAAGTTGAGGGAGGTGTTAACTTGTTATACACCATTGAGTGTTATTGATATTTAAGTGGAGAGATGGTGTTGACTTGTTATACACCATTGAGTGTTATTGATAATGAAGTTGAGGCAGGGTGTTGACATGATTGTGTGTGCAGATGTTCCCAATGCTGTTCACGAAGAAGAAAGACGGGCGCCTGGGTGCCAAGGTTCTGATGGTGACACAGGATTATGCCTTGCATTGTGCACACAAAGCAGGTGAGGTTGAAGGGAATGCTGATGGTGACACAGGATTATGCCTTGCATTGTGCGCACAAAGCAGGTGAGGTTGAAGGGAATGCTGATGGTGACACAGGATTAACCTTGCTTGTGCGCACAAAGCAGTGGGTTGAAGGAATGCTGATGTGACGGATATGCCTTGCATTGTGCGCACAAAGCAGGTGAGGTTGAAGGGAATGCTGAAGTTCCAGTATTTCATTGAGTAATGAAGATTCTTTTCAAATGGCTGATCTGTCAAAGATATAAGTAGAGCTAGCAAAGATTGAACGGGTGTTATAACTTTGTGACCTCGTTTGGGGCTCAGAGGGTATAATTCAGCATTCAGACAACGGAGAACACATAGCTGCCTAAAGATTGTAAACTGAGTGCTGTTATACCTACAGTGGATGATCAAGATCTAAGAAGAAGGAATGGCAAATTGTGTAAACACTTTCAGACATACTGGAAACATAATTGTTCGCTGTTTGTAACATACACACACATACACAGACACAAATATGTACATTCAGCCAAGCACACTGTCAGATTCCAACCCTCTTATGTCTTCTCTCCCCTTCCCCTCCCAGCTCCGTCTCACTTCCTTTGTTCCCTCTCGTCCACACACACCTACACATAATATCTGCATTCTCAACACTCATTTTATGTTTCTCTGTCATCTCTTTCACTCCTTCAATGTTTTGCAGCTCAGTTCTGTTCCTTAGCTGTTCAGTGGCGGGGTAACATGTTTTACTGACAGGACAATAAAGAAAAAAAGACAACGGACCAGAAAAATTGCAGTATAATTCCATTCATATCAGGTTTGTTCAAGGGATTGAAGATTTGACAATGGAGATTGACTTGCTTTGTACACATTGTTTTGGTATAGGTTTGTTCTTGTACTTCCCTGTCTTTATTGTATAGGTTTGTTCTTGTACTTCCCTGTCTTTATTGTATAGGTTTGTTCTTGTACTTCCCTGTCTTTATCCTATAGATTTTTTCTTGTACTTCCCTGTCTGTATCTTTATAGGTTTGTTCTTGTACATCCCTGTCTTTATCCTATGATTTGTTCTTGTACTTCCCTGTCTGTATCGTATAGGTTTGTTCTTGTACTCCCTGTCTTATTGTATAGGTTTGTTCTTGTACATCCCTGTCTTTGTTCTTGTACGTCCCTGTCTGTATCGATAGGTTTGTTCTTGTACTTCCCTGTCTTATTGTATAGGTTTGTTCTTGTACTTCCCTGTCTGTATCGTATAGGTTTGTTCTTGTACTTCCCTGTCTTTATCGTATAGGTTTGTTCTTGTACTTCCCTGTCTTTATCATATAGGTTTGTTCTTGTACTTCCCTGTCTTTATCGTATAGGTTTGTTCTTGTACTTCCCTGTCTTTACCGTATAGGTTTGTTCTTGTACATCCCTGTCTTTATCATATAGGTTTGTTCTTGTACTTCCTTGTCTTATCGTATAGGTTTGTTCTTGTACTTCCCTGTCTTTACCGTATAGGTTTGTTCTTGTACTTCCCTGTCTTTATCATATAGGTTTGTTCTTGTACTTCCCTGTCTTTACCGTATAGATTTGTTCTTGTACTCCCTGTCTTTACTGTATACGTTTGTTCTTGTACTCCCTGTCTTTATCGTATAAGTTTGTTCTTGTACATCCCTGTCTTTATCGTATAGGTTTGTTCTTGTACTTCCCTGTCTTTATCGTATAGGTTTGTTCTTGTACTTCCCTGTCTTTATCCTCTGCACCTCTCCACTGGCACTGTTCCCCATTGGCTCACTCCTGTTCCCAGAGACAAAGCCACACCCATTTGTCCTGTCACATTTTCAATGCTGCCTTTTGACAGAGAGCAGTCAGTATTGTTTGTCAGAGAACTGACCAGAAGAGACACTGCACTTCTGTTGAGCCATTTTTTCCATGTTCAGTTATGTCTGTCTCAGATCCAGTATATGCAGGACACCACATACTAGACCCCAAACTGACGTCAGTAAGAGATTTAGTTGTGGAACCATACTAGACCCCAAACTGACACCAGTAAGAGATTTAGTTGTGGAACCATACTAGACCCCATACTGACGTCAGTAAGAGATTTAGTTGTGGAACCATACTAGACCCCATACTGACGTCAGTAAGAGATTTAGTTGTGGAACCATACTAGACCCCATACTGACGTCAGTAAGAGATTTAGTTGTGGAACCATACCAGACCCCATACTGACGTCAGTAAGAGATTTAGTTGTGGAACCATACTAGACCCCATACTGACGTCAGTAAGAGATTTAGCTGTGGAACCATACTAGACCCCATACTGACGTCAGTAAGAGATTTAGCTGTGGAACAGCAGGACTCCACATACTAGACCCCATACTGACGTCAGTAAGAGATTTAGCTGTGGAACCTTACTAGACCCCATACTGACGTCAGTAGAGATTTAGCTGTGGAACCGTACTAGACCCCATACTGACGTCAGTAAGAGATTTAGTTGTGGAACAGCAGGACTCCACATACTAGACCCCATACTGACGTCAGTAAGAGATTTAGTTGTGGAACCATACCAGACCCCATACTGACGTCAGTAAGAGATTTAGTTGTGGAACCATACCAGACCCCATACTGACGCCAGTAAGAGATTTAGGTGTGGAACCATACTAGACCCCATACTGATGTCAGTAAGAGATTTAGTTGTGGAACAGCAGGACTCCACATACTAGACCCCATACTGACGTCAGTAAGAGATTTAGTTGTGGAACCATACTAGACCCCATACTGACGTCAGTAAGAGATTTAGTTGTGGAACCATACCAGACCCCATACTGACGTCAGTAAGAGATTTAGTTGTGGAACCATACTAGACCCCATACTGATGTCAGTAAGAGATTTAGTTGTGGAACAGCAGGACTCCACATACTAGACCCCATACTGACGTCAGTAAGAGATTTAGTTGTGGAACAGCAGGACTCCACATACTAGACGGGCTGTGATGACGTGATGTGTATGTCCAGGCAAAGCCCCTTGGCATTGTAGTGATGATGTGATGTGTATGTCCAGGCATTGTAGTGATGATGTGATGTGTATGTCCAGGCATTGTAGTGATGATGTGATGTGTATGTCCAGGCATTGTAGTAGTGATGATGTGATGTGTATGTCCAGGCATTGTAGTGATGATGTGATGTGTATGTCCAGGCAAAGCCCCTTGGCATTTGTACAGTAGTGATGACATGGTGTTGGTGTCCAGGCAAAGCCCTTGGCATTGTAGTGATGACATGGTGTTGGTGTCCAGGCAAAGCCCCTTGGCACAGGGAAGAAGCCCTGGCCTACATCCTGGCTGTGGAGATGGTGGACCTGCCTGTGTCAGAGAATGAAGCCAAGTTTGAGGACGAGTTTGGGTCCAGCAGAGGTAAGGCAACTAGGCTGACTGTGTGACTTTGGTGACCATGTGACTTTGGTGACCATGTGACTTTGGTGACCGTGTGACTTTGGTGATCATGTGACTTTGGTGACCGTGTGACTCTGGTGACCGTGTGAGTTTGGTGACCGTGTGACTTTGGTGACAATGTGACTTTGGTGACTTTGGTGACCGTGTGACTTTGGTGACCGTGTGACTTTGGTGACCATGTGACATTGATTGGTGACCATGTGACTCTGGTGACCGTGTGACTCTGGTGACCGTGTGACTTTGGTGACCATGTGACTTTGGTGACTTTGGTGACCGTGTGACTTTGGTGACCGTGTGACTTTGGTGACCATGTGACTTTGGTGACCATGTGTTGTGCTTTGTAATTTTGTTTTGTGTTTGTTGCATTACTTTTTCTTAAATCTTAGCAATCAAGATAACAAATTAGCTTTTGTCTTTATCTCTGTTCCTGTCAATATGAGTTGCAGTTTAAATAGAATTGTGTAAATTTGCTGATGGATACATGAGTTTGCTTGTTCATATATGGAACCAATTATTTATTTTAATTTCTCATCTCTTGAGATAATAAAGTATTCATATCATTTGTGTGTGTCTGTATGGGTTATTTTGCATATGTGCACAATTATAGTTGCATGCACATGTGTTATGTGTATTTAGGAATGTGTGCACTTCTGTTATCTGTGTTTAACACAGACCTGCCAACCATTACGCATTTCGCGTAATTTGTTACGCCCAAGTGATAATTCTTACGCCTTTACGCATTTAGCCAAAAAATTACGCATTGAAAGTTTTCCAAAAAAAAAAAAAAAAAAACGGATGAAAAAAATCGGCTTATGTACAGACACGCACGGCGCCTGTGCGTATAACCAGTAGTCTTCAAGAAGCGTTTCCGGTCATGCGCAGTTCGTTTCACCATCTTTACCATTCAGCGAAGCTGGCGTCGTTTTGAAGTTTTAGCTACGAAAATGTCGAAACGTGGAGTAGAAAGTTTTGGACAAGATGCAAAAAACAAAAAACTTGGTCAAAAGTTCCGAAAAGAATACTCGGAAAAGTTCCCCTGCATACGTTGGTCAAAAGTTCCGAAAAGAATACTCGGAAAAGTTCCCATGCATACGACCTTCGGCTAAAGGTGTAAATTGTGCACGGTGTACCACTTGCGAGTCGTACTTCACAATTTCCCATGGCGGGATGGTGGATGTGAAGCGTCACCTTGAGTCATGCAAGCACATCGATTCCTCTAACGCGCCGAATTCTTCCAGCATCACACAGTTTTTTCAGACTGTAGACAAGAGGATGAAATTAGGAAAAGGGTAATTCGGGCTGAAGCATTGGTGGCCAGATTTTTCGTCGAGCACAACATCGCTCTTAGCGCAGCCGACCATGCATCCCAGCTTTTTAAAGAAGCGTTCCCAGATTCGGAGATCACCAAACAGTTCAAGAGTGGTCGAATAAAGACAACACACATTGTAAGGACCCTTCTCATGGAAGCCTAAACTGCTGCTGCATCTCAACTGCAGAATGGACCGTTTGTGTTGGGGGTTGATGGAAGTCAGGAAGGGGTGGGGGGGGGAGGGGGGGGACAAATTTTTTCCTGGGATGGTGCAATACTTAAAAAATGACACAATCGCCACTGAGCTGATAGCCAGCCCCACATGCACAGAATCAGCAACAGGGGAGAACATTTTTTTAGGTTATATATTTTCTTAATTTCATGTTCCCAGTTTCTCCATCTTCGAACCCCCCCCCCCCCCCCCCCCCTTAACCCTCTTGTATTCATAACGGGCGCAGACGGGAGCGCTGAGACAGCACGCTAGATTTCGTAACGGGCGCAGACGGGAGCTGCCCGCCGCATGTGTACGGTACTTTTCCATCACGTGCTGACTCCGTGAAAATACTCGGAGAGCCACTAAAAGTTGTTGGGGATTTCCCACTATAGCCCAGTAATCTGGCAGCACTATTTTTGGATGCTGGCAACCACTTCCATTCACTAAGAAAGAGGAGAAACTGCAAGCGAAGAGTTGTGCGTGAGACTGACCGATTTTCACAATGGCGTCGTCTGCTAACAACAGTGAGTTTGATGATATTCCTGCGTATTCAGCAGAGGAGTGGGATCAAATTATGCCAGAAGAAGAGAAGTATGAAAATGGAGAGTTAGGAGAAGAGAATGATGTTAAAATCGGCACCAATGAAGGAGAGGAGAATGGTGAAAGCGACCCTCAGTACAACGTGCTACTCGCCGTTCTGCAAAACAATGGGAACCGGCTACACATCCTGCCCATGTGGTCGCGTTCCAACAGCCGACAGGCCCAAGCGCACTCACTGCCGAACACTGCCACCGCACTAGATTATTTCTTTTTTCTGCCTCTCACATTTTTTCAACTAGTAGCAGAAGAAATTAACAGATACGCTCAACAAAAACAAAGCAGCCAAGGGCACACCTGACCCCCTATGGTTCGACACAACACCTGACGAAATGCGGGGCTATGTCGCTGTACTGATTATTCCGTATAACAACAAAGGGACGACGCGTAGAAACGTCATATATGTGTTCTTTCTGCCAGGTGCCTTTATGCTTTCATAAGAATGACTGTTTCCATGACTACCATGCGCAGAAAGTGGCTCAACAGTAGGGCAGTTTGCTAGTCTCTGTGTTTGTGTGTACGTGTATATATGCTTACCTGTAGTTTATGGTGACAGTGCTTTGATGACACTTGGAAGTGAGACTCTACTCAATTTCGTCACAGCTATACAGTGTGTAAATACATATGGACATGTATACCGTGCTTAGAACAGTGACAGAAAAACAATGAGGAACTGTGCTTGAATCTACAGTAACTGTTCAGTTGTGACAATTGACACTAGTTGTGTGTGACATTCTGTGGATTACCTGTGGGGACTGAACAGGCGGACAGAAGACAGATCATCTCACTTAGGCCGCAGCTTTCATTTTACAACACAACATGCATGTGCATGGGATAACTGCATGTTGGTGTGCTGTATGAGAATTGTCACCATCGCATGTGACACATTGGGTGACATTTTGGTGACAATGACACGACCTTTCACCTCGAGACACACACAATCTTGCTCACAGTATAGAACAAAGCCTTGTGACCATACATGCGGAATTTCGTAGCTCTAGAGGTTTATTCCTGGTTGTGGTGAAGCATGAACCATACATACCCATTTTAAGGCTAAATTCACCAAAAAAATCTGAAAACTAGGGGGAATTTGGCCTCAGAGAATCTGAATACAAGAAGGTTAAGTCCAAATCTTTGCCAAGTCATTACTATCAAGACAGTTGAGTTGTTGGCCTGCGCTTGTTTTTTCCCCCACTATTGGATTGTTCGTCTATGTATTTGTCTGACCTTATTCCAAGTTTAAAAGGCTGTGCCAGTCTTGAATAAAAGTTACTTTGTGTTAGGTTTCCTTTTGGGAGCAAACGTTACCCCACTTGTTTACTGTTTATTGTTTACTGTTCCCTGCCTCATTTCATTTCCAATTTTTAGGTTGTTTCTGGCGCACTATCAAGCCTTGGTGTGCCATGCCATGATGGTTTAGGGAATTTGTGTGTGTTTCCAGTGTATTCTACATTTTCATAATTTGTAGAGATTTCTCGTGACACAAAAGAAAAGCTTGTTTTTGAAGAAAAGTAAAGTTCACAAAAATTTTGTGAACAATTTCATCGCATCGTGTTTGTTTGAAAAAAGGTAAATGTCGCGTTTGATTACTCTTAGCTCTCAGAAATTACACGTTTCTGCCTCACTGAGCTTCAATTCTTACTCATTGGTCTCTTAGGAGGTTGGCAGGTCTGTTAACATCTTTTGTATGAGGTATGTATGCTTGTGTGTTATGTGTGTGTGTGTGTGAATGAGTTTAATTTTAAGATAAAAATTCAACGTTACATTTCATTGGTTATGTCCTGTTTCACTTTCAGATGACATTTTTGCCATGTTCGTGAAGCGAATCAAAGTGCAAGTGTTACAGTTGAAGGTGAGAAGTCTGTGAATCATTTGTTTGAATTGAATGAAGCTATTAGACAGCTTACATTCACAGAGTATGCATGCTTGAACATTATATGCACACAGAGACGCTCACAAATATGTTTTATTTTTATTATGTCTAGAAGTAATTTGGAATGATGAAAGCTAGAGACTTCTCACTGTAGTGGGTGGGAGTGCTGAAATAGTTGTGCTTTTTTCCCTACCTGGGACAAATAGCTGTGAAAAACTGGTTGGTGATTGATCTGTATGTAAGCTGAATATGGTTTTGTGTACAACAGACATACTTCTGGTTATCATATCTTCTTTTCTTAATGTAGTCGTTCTCAGGCAATACATTGCATGTGATAGTGAAATGTAAAGAATTTTTCAGAGACTTGAGTGATGCAGTGCTAAACTATTTTTGCTTGAGTTTCTCCTCTGAAGATGGATTAGTGTTTAGAGATTAGTTGATGATTCAGTGTTTGTTGGGAAGTTTCTGTTGTCTGAGGATGGATTAGTGTTTAGAGATTATTTGATGATTCAGTGTATGTTGGGAAGTTTCTGTTGTCATGAAGGGGTTGGTGTTATGTGGTCTTCATTTTTTGTTGTTGTTGTCCTCAGATGACCTCATTAGTTGATGTGATTTTGAACAAGGATTTGTCTATAGGAATATAGGTTTCTGGATTCTGGATTCGACATTATAAAAGTATTTAGACTCAGAATCAAAAACTTACTTTGAGAATATTTCAACAGGGTCGCCCTGTCTTCTTCAGCTCACTGTTGCTGTTGTGTCAGCGAGGCCTGGTGGGGTGACTGTTCTGTGGGGTAAATAGTTGTCAGGATCTGATTGTAGATGGGGGAAAGTTCAACAGCAACAGTGAGCTGAAGAAGACAGGGCGACCCTGTCGAAATATTCTCAAAGTAAGTCTGTGATTCTGAGTCTAAATACTTTTATAAGGATTTGTCTGATCTGCTAGTGCAACATTGGGCAGACTCGATGGTGTCTGAACCCTCTTCATGTGTATGTATATGTGAAAGATTACTCAAATCAAATCAGCATTCATCACGTACCTGGAGAAGATATGGCACTGCCAAGCATTCCTTACTATGCCTGAAATGCTGTGAAAACACAATATGGCGACAACACTTTTATTCAGGTGTGAGTTCCACACCTACACAGTTGATTAGTGGTGGGATGATATCATAAATTGTATTTTGTTTCCACCTGTTCCAGGTGTTTGTAACCCACCTGATCCAGAAAGTTTTGGGTCACCACCATCACCAAACAGTAATCAGCAAGACTGATGCTGGTGACGTGAGTGATGATGACAATGACGATGATGATGATGACTTGGTGCGAGATGCGTTCAGCCTTCACAAAATGATTGTGGCAGTGACTGCCGCTGGAAAGGTTTGTATAGAGTTGTTGCAATATGTTCAAGACTTAAAGGTTTGTACAGAGTTGTTGCAATATGTTCAAGACTTACTGTGTATTCTTATGTTGGATGACATTCAGTCTGCCACTGGAAAGGTTTGTACAGAGTTTTACAATATGTTCAAGACTTACTGTGTATTCTTATGTTGGATGACATTCAGTCTGCCACAGGAAAGGTTTGTACAGAGTTGTTGCAATATGTTCAAGACTTAAAGGTTTGTACAGAGTTGTTGCAATATGTTCAAGACTTAAAGGTTTGTACAGAGTTGTTGCAATATGTTAAAGACTTAAAGGTTTGTACAGTGTTGTTGCAATATCTTCAAGACTTGTTGTGTGCTCTTATGTTGGATGACGTTCAATCTGCAATGGACTAAGGGTCTCTTAGGGGAAAACTGGATACGCACAAGAGAGTTTCATCCTTTTAATGGCTGCATCTCTGAGAGTGTTGCTCATGTTTTTTTTACCAACGCTGCAGGTATGTGTATTCTTTTTCTTTTTTTCTTTAGTAGTACAGCTGTAGTCAGGCTAGTAAAATGTATTGTTGGTCCTGCTGATGCTGGGATATGTTTTGAAGGGAAGCATGGAGTGCAATGCCGTCATGTAGAATGGAACTTTGATGAAAGTCGGAGGCGAGCTCAGTACAGCAGAACATACCAATGATTACACAAACTGTGGTGTTGCGTTGATGATCTGTGACTGTTTTGCAGGTGTATGGAATGCGCAGTCACAGCGGCAAGTTGGCCTGGCAGCACTTCTTCCCTGGCTTCAAGCCTTTCACACGCCAGGGTCAGGACAGGCTTCTGCTGTTTGTGCAGCGGACCACCGCCCACTTCCCTCACGCCCCTCAGTGTGCCGTGCTGGGAGCCAGCAGGGTAAGGATGGCTCTGGTCTGTTCTGGCTCTGTCTTCACTGTGGTGTGTGTTTAGAGTGAGACTGACACTGTTCATCAGATGTCAGTGTGTCCCCTCTCCAGGCAAGCTGAATGGATTTGAGAAAAGCATCTGATTCAAGAATTTGAGGTTCGTGGCAGGCTCTAATGAAAGATTTTACTGTTGTGTTTTCCTTCGTTGCTTTTGTCTCTCCGATCGCTTTTTTCCAGCTGAACCTGCTAATTACCAGGAAATGGGAGCAAGAGTGAGGGTTACTGGGGCTGTCAAACAAATGAACAAACAAGATGTCTGTTTTGCTTCCCAGCATGTTCCTGAGATTTCTTGACCAATAAAACGATAACAAGTATCTCTCAAGCCTGTTGACGCGGGGATATGTTATGAAAGCAAGCATATGATATGGACCGGGTATGTTGTCTCTGACAAAAGTAGACCTCCATAGCTTCAATTTCATTGTTCTCCTCATTAGCCACCATCAAAAAAGAAAGTCTGAATTCTGCAGCCTTTTACTCACTGTTGTTCTGGTGACCTCATGTTTGATGTCATGGTGAATTTGTCCAACAAGTCAGCAGAAGTGGCAAGCTTATGGGGACTAGTGTTGGGTGGACATGGCATGCCTTTTGGATGGGGACGTTGTGTTACAGCGGCTCTGTCACAGATTGATTATTGAGGTCAGTTGGGAGTGTAGGGCATAGTAGGTGGCATCATGTATGTGCAGGTTCAGAACAGATACCTTTGAACTCAACCGCAGCACTGCGGTGTCTTGCTTAGTAGGTTGCCATGTAACTATGAGATTGTAAATGGCATTGCGGAGGCCTCAACAGAACCAGTGTGGATGAGGCTGTGTATTGCGAGCCGGAATGAAGGGCATGAGGTCAGTGCCCATGGGGGCATGGTGCTTGAGATAGCCAAAAAAAAAAAAAAGAAGGAAGTTGTGTGGTTGCTATTTTAACTCGCCCCCCCCCCCCCCCCCCCCCCCCCCCTTTCCCTTTTGTTTTTTTATTTCTGGATTGAATGTATTTCTACTTTCACAATAATCAGTATGACAGAAGCAAACATTACATGTGTTATAGTGGCATGAACAATAACAACTGAGTATAGAAGTTTTAAACTTCTAGACATTTGTTTTGAACCAAATTCATTTAGCAGTAAGATTCTGGAACTTTTGTGAACCTCAATACGCAGAAATCAGCGTTTAGGTCCACTGTTGATGTGAACACCCTGAACTCTTATCCTCAGACCTCCGGCAATGGACTGTTGTTCACCTTCAACCCTGTCACTGGAGCTATGCTGACCTCTACTCCTGCTGGTGGCCTTGACCTGGGCTATAAAGTGATCCAGGCGCAGCTGCTGCATGAAAGCCCTGATGAGAACTTTTTGAAGGGACTGTTGCTGGTTGATGCCGATGTCAAGGTAACAGATTTTTGGGTCAATCTTTTCACTTGTAAGGACATTGGTAATCATTGGTTGTCTGGGAAACATGACAAAAAATCTTGTTTGGAAACATAGAAGCAAATCTGTTCTGGGAACCATGAAAATAAACCTGGTGTAGCCAGCTTAGAGTACACATGGCATTGAAAGCATGGACATGGCATGATGTAGCCAGCATAGAATAACCATGGCATTGAAAGCATGGAAATAAACCTGATGTAGCCAGCTTAGAATAAACATGGCATTGAAAGCATGGACATAACCTGATGTAGCCAGCTTAGAATAAACATGGCATTGAAAGCATGGACATAACATGATGTAGCCAGCTTAGAATAACCATGGCATTGAAAGCATGGACATAACATGATACAGCCAGCTTAGAATAACCATGGTGTCAAAAGTGTAGAGTGGACATTGTGAAGGGAGCATAGAAACAAACATGGTGTATGTGTGTAGGAAGCATTGGAACAGACATGGTGTATGTGTGTAGGAAGCATAGAAACAAACATGGTGTATGTGTGTAGGAAGCATAGAAACAGACATGGTGTATGTGTGTAGGAAGCATAGAAACAGATATGGTGTATGTGTGTAGGAAGCATTGGAACAAACATGGTGTATGTGTGTAGGAAGCATTGGAACAAACATGGTGTATGTGTGTAGGAAGCATAGAAACAAACATGATGTATGTGTGTAGGAAGCATTGGAACAGACATGGTGTAGGAAGCATAGAAACAGACATGGTGTATGTGTGTAGGAAATAGGAACAGACATGGTGTATGTGTGTAGGAAGCATTGGAACAGACATGGTGTATGTGTGTAGAAGCATTGGAACAGACATGGTGTATGTGTGTAGGAAGCATTGGAACAGACATGGTGTATGTGTGTAGGAAGCATAGAAACAAACATGGTGTATGTGTGTAGGAAGCTTTGGAACAGACATGGTGTATGTGTGTAGGAAGTAGGAACAGACATGGTGTAGGAAGCATAGAAACAGACATGGTGTATGTGTGTAGGAAGCATTGGAACAGACATGGTGTATGTGTGTAGGAAGTAGGAACAGACATGGTGTAGGAAGCATAGAAACAGACATGGTGTATGTGTGTAGGAAGTAGGAACAGACATGGTGTATGTGTGTAGGAAGTAGGAACAGACATGGTGTAGGAAGCGTAGAAACAAACATGGTGTATGTGTGTAGGAAATAGGAACAGACATGGTGTCGGAAGCATAGAAAAAAACATGGTGTATGTGTTTAGCAAGCATTGGAATAGACATGGTGTACGAAGCATAGAATGAACATGGTTTAGGAAACATAGAAACAAACACGGTGTATGTGTGTAGGAAGCATAGAAACAAACATGGTGTATGTGTGTAGGAAGCATTGGAACAGACATGGTGTATGTGTGTAGGAAGCATAGAAACAAACATGGTGTATGTGTGTAGGAAGCATTGGAACAGACATGGTGTATGTGTGTAGGAAGCATAGAAACAAACACGGTGTATGTGTGTAGGAAGCATAGAAACAAACATGGTGTATGTGTGTAGGAAGCATTGGAACAGACATGGTGTACGAAGCATAGAATGAACATGGTTTAGGAAACATAGAAACGGGCATGCTGTATGAAGCATAGAATGAACATGGTTTAGCAAACATAGAAACGGGCATGCTGTATGAAGCATAGAATGAACATGGTTTAGCAAACATAGAAACAGACATGGTGTACGAAGCATAGAATGAACATGGTTTAGCAAACATAGAAACAGACATGGTGTATGAAGCATGGAAATTAAGATGAAGCAGAAAACACAGAATAACATGGTGTGTAAAATGTAGAAACCAACATACGAAGCATGGGATGAACAAGGTACAGGGAACATAGAAACAGGCATGGTGCATCAAGGATAGAAACAAACATTTTGTAGAAAGCAATGAATGAAAGTGGTGTTGAAAGCATAGGAACGTCGTGTGGGAAGTATGAAATGAACATGGTTTAGGAAGTATAGAAACAAACATGGTGCAGAAGACACAAAATGAAAATCGTGTTGGAAGCACAGAACCAAACATGGCGTAGGAAGCATAGAACCAAACATGGCGTAGGAAGCATAGAACCAAACATGGCGTAGGAAGCATAGAACCAAACATGGCGTAGGAAGCATAGAACCAAACATGGCGCAGGAAGCATAGAAACAAACATGGCGTAGGAAGCATAGAAACAAACATGGCGTAGGAAGCATAGAAACAAACATGGCGTAGGAAGCATAGAAACAAACATGGCGTAGGAAGCACAGAACCAGACATGGCGTAGGAAGCACAGAACCAGACATGGCGTAGGAAGCATAGAACCAAACGTGGCGTAGGAAGCATAGAACCAAACGTGGCGTAGGAAGCATAGAACCAAACGTGGCGTAGGAAGCATAGAACCAAACGTGGCGTAGGAAGCATAGAACCAAACGTGGCGTAGGAAGCATAGAACCAAACGTGGCGTAGGAAGCATAGAACCAAACATGGCGTAGGAAGCATAGAACCAAACGTGGCGTAGGAAGCATACAACCAAACGTGGCGTAGGAAGCATAGAACCAAACGTGGCGTAGGAAGCATAGAACCAAACGTGGCGTAGGAAGCATAGAACCAAATGTGGCATAGAAGCATAGAGCCAAACATGGCGTAGGAAGCACAGAACCAAAATGGGGAGTTTGTATTATACTCCCTGTTTGGCTAATAAAATTACCATGTCAGCCCATAGCATTCAAGGGCATTTTAGCCAGCTCTATCGGGCCGAATTTTTATTCCATCCAATGAAAGTCAAAGAAAGTCACGTACGTCACCCCCCTCCGCCCCCGGGAAGAACCCGGGTTTGTCAATTTTCTTCACCCTTTCCCAGCGGGGCCCTGTGCGCAAGGAAACCCCGAAACCCTTTGCTAGGGGGGAAAAGGTGGGGAGGCATTAGGGGCCTGACGGGGTAAGTAAAATTAGCCAAACAGAGTAAACACAAACCCCCTTTTTGGCGCATATACTGTACCATGTCGCCAAAACAGAATTTAAAGAATGGGAGGAGGCGGCCCCTTATGGTTCCCATTTTTGGGGCCGTTATGGCTGCTTTGGGCCGCCACAAAGGAATCCCTTTAAAACCCCAAACCTCTTCATGCGGATACCCTCAATAGAATTTAAATAAAGGGGAATTTCCCCCCAAACCCAGTAGGCTCCCCTCCAGGAGATGGCGAAACGGGGCAGAGAAACGGGACGCTGTGGAAGGGGCCATTGCTCTGACCTCGGGGGCCCGGGGTGGGGGGCCCGGGAACCTTGTCGCCTGACGTAGGCAATCTCACCGTCTTGGAGGGGCCACCTAAAAAGCCCCCGAAAATGTCTCTAGTATTTTTGGGTTTTTTAGGGGGGAAGGATTGCCCGGGGAGGTGCGCCTGGGGCAGTGCGCCCCCAGTGGGAGGCCTATTTTGAGACCCCTTCCAGACCCAAAGGTTAATTTGCCCCAATTTTTCCCCCCTTTTCCCCCAAATACCCCGTCAGGAGGGGATGACGGGGGAAAGGAGTGGGGTCCCGGGTTTCCCTGTTTTGGGCTAAAAACCCTGGTGGAAACCCTTGGGGGAAACAGACCGGGCCCTGGAAGGCGATATCTTTTGGGATAAAGGGCGAGGGCGTGGACCCCTCTCCGTCTTTTTGGCCCAAAGGCCGGGGCGGGGAGAAAGGGGGGCCCCTTAAAAGAAGAAGGTAAAAGGGGGAAAATAGCGAAAGGGGTTTAAAAAAGGGGTTTTCTGGGGGCGTCGAGGAAAATTAAAAGGTCCCAAAGGGGGATGCCCCCTGGGGAAAACGGGGCTTCCCGTAGAGCAAACTCCTCTAGAGCCCCTCCTGACGGGAAAGTCTTGTCAAAAAAACGGGCCCGCCCATTGGGCAAAAGGGTGGTAAAAAAAAACCGATCTGTAGCCCCGAATGGAGCTAGCTAAACAGTTTAAGGGGGAAAGAAAAGGTGGGAGAGGAAATTGCCTACTGGATGGGGAGGGCAGTCCGGGTGAACCGATTTTATTTTAAGCACCAGGCTACCCCATTTCTCCCCCCGGGGAATTTGTAAAGGGCCGTGCTGGCTCTGCGAGATGCCGGGGCCCTAAGCCCCTTAAACCCCTTAAGGGGCCCCGCCCGGGCTGGGTGTGTCTGGGAGGGACGGGGGCCTGTCCGAGGGGGAGGGATGAAGATTTTCGAAATTGGGCGGGGCATAGCAGCCCGGTGTAGGCGAAGCTTTTAAATTTTTGGAGTGAGGAAAAACCCGGGAACGGGGTTTCTCAACAGTCCCACCAGGCTGACCCGGGAGAGGGGGAAAACTGAGGGGGGGATTTGAGGTCTGGGAACCAAGACGGGTCGGCCCCCAAAGGGGGTTTATGAGGACCCACCGGGTTTTCTCCAGCCTCGCTTTCCTAAAACCTTGTGTAATGGGAAAGGGGGGAAAAGGGGCTTTACCCCATTTGGGCCCCGCCCGGGGGGAGGGATCGCATCGCCCTGCAAAAAAAACCCCCCCCCTGGGGGTCCGGGAACCCGGGGAAAAGGGAACGGGGGCAGGCGGGGGTTTGAACCTGGGGGAAAAACGGGTCGATCAGGGGCAAAACCAATGTTCCCACACCACGACGGGGTTAGCCCCGGGTTAAAGGGCCCACCCCCGGGGGGGAGTAAAAGACTTCCCGGGTTTTGAGGAATCCCCGGGATTTTTCGGTTCCTGCTAGGGTGCCCCTCGCGCAGAGGGTGATCCCCCCGCATGACACCACGAAGGGGGGGCCTCTTTTCCCTGGGGGAGAGGCTGATGGAGCCCCCCCCCCCCCCCCCCCCCCCCCCCCTTTTTTGGGACATAACAATTTCCGACTTTTGTCCGGAAAAAGGAAAACAGTCGGTGTGCGCCCTTTGTCCCTGGAATTTGGAGAAGGGCAGCCGACCTTTTCCGCCCCAAAAGATGGATGCCCGAGGCGGGCATTTTTGTGACCCCACTCCCCTGGGGATGACCGCCCTCCAAGTGGGCCCCCCAGGCCCCAGGTTTGAGGCGTCTGGTACAGTTCCAGGGGGGGGTTTTTTTGGGTTGGGAGGGAGAGGGGGACCCCGGTGCGAGAGTCCCCGGGATTGACCAACCCTCTACCCGCCGAAAGGGAACCATGTCCGAGGGGAATAAACCTGGCCCCAAAGGGGCCCGGGAGGCGGGCGCCCAAACGTCGCCCCGGAACTCCCTCTGAAGTTGGGGGTTTGGGGACCGCCCCAGGGGAATGGGGGAGACGGGGGACCCATCTTTCCTCCCAGGGGGGCCCGGGTTTTCTGGCCGAGGGGGTTTGGGTGCCTTGATGGGCAAAAATGAGGTCCATAGGGCGTGGGGACCTCCCCGGGGGTCGGGGCCCTATCAGGGAAGATAGTTTTCAAAACTCTTTCCCAGGAAGGAAAAACCTCTGGCTGGGGTGAGTTCGCACTTTTTGGGGGTTTTGGGGGCCCAAACCCCCCAGTGTGGAGCAAAACTCAGGGGGGCGGGGGGTGTGGGCCGGCCCACGGGGGCCCCCGGGAGGGGGCCAAAAACGAGCCAGTAATGCGGGAGACTGGGAGGCGGAGCCCCTCCGGCCTCCCGGGGAACCATCTCCTGACCCCTTTCCCGTAAAGGAAGGGTTTTCCAGTGAAAACCCGAATGGGGGGCCCTAAACGGGAACACTGGGCCCTCCCAAAGACAAAACCGGGGAATCTCTGTGGGGTTGTTGGGGAATCAGGTTTCTGAAAGTACCGTCTTTCCCAGGCCCTATGGAAGGGCCCAGTCGAGATAAAGGTTTGATCCCGGATCGGGGTTGGGGTGTCCATTTTGAATTTGTTTGGGCCCTGGGGAAATTTGTTGGGGGGGTGATGGGGCCTCGGATGGCCCCACCTTTCCTGATTTTTTGGGGGGGATCACGAATATGAGAGTGGGAACCCGGGGGGTTGGGGGGGGAAACACCTCTGGATGGCCCCTTTTTGGGGGAGCTTTTTGGCCCCCTCCAAACGGGGAAAGCACCTCGCTTAAGCGGGGGGGGGGGGTTGGGCGACGGAGGAGGAAAGTGCATGGGGGGGGTCGCTGGGTGGTTTCCAAAGGAAGACGATACCCCCCCCTTTATCACCCCCAAATACCCAGGGGCTGAGGCCCAAAACCCCCAAACCGGGGGCGTGCCGGGAGAGGTTTGCCCGCCAGGGGGGGGGGGGGGACGTGGGGGGAAAGGGGGGGGCAAAAACCGGGGGTGGGGGTGCCGCCCGTTTCCAATCTCCCCCGGGGTTGTGGCCCCAGTCAGCCCCCCGGGAGCGTGCCCTTTTTTGGCCAAAACCGAAAATTTTTTTAGCTTTTGTTTTGGGTTTTTGGGGCCTGGGGGGAGAGGGGGACCCTTTGGGGCGGGCCGGGCGGTGTGGGAAGGCGTTTGCCTGGGGTGGGTTTTGGGCCCCTGGGGAAGGACCGAAAGGGGGGGTTTCTAGCAGGGCGCGGCAGTGGCCTGGGCGCGAAGGATGCCGCCTGCTTGCGTTCCCTCGATTTGCTTTTTATGACTCAGTCAGATTCGCCAACACGCCCGGGTCCCGGGCCCCGGGGACACCCCGGGAAAGGGCCCCTTAAGCCAGGGGAGAGGGGGTTTCCGTGCCAGCACGGCATCTCAGGGCCCCAAACAAACATTTTGAAGGGGCCCTCCTACCCCGCTGTCCGCCGCAGCCGAAAGTTTATGTGAAATCCTTTTGACCAGTGCCGCAAAAAAGGGGTCGCTAACAAGCGAGAATATCTCCGGTATGCCCGGTTTTCCCGGGGCCGGGGCCCCGGGGGCGGCCCGTCGCCCTTTCCCGGGCCCATAAGCCTCCATTTGCGTAGGAGCATACCAAAGTGGGTAGGGTCCCGCCGTGGGGGTGGAGATTCCCTTTCCTGGCTGTTTGGTCCCATTCCTTTAAATTCTTAAAGAATGGTGCCTGACTGGGGGGGGGCGGTGTGGGAAAAAAACGGGGGCCCTAACTGTAAAATCCCCATCCCCCTGGTCCCCGGGGGTTGTCGGTGAACGGGGAGGCACCGGGGGGTTCTTGCGGCCCCCTGAGAGGTTTCCCCATTTTGGGCTGCATTAGGTCCCTAAAGGGGGGTCCCTGTCCTGGGGGGGGGCGGCCTGCGCCCCCCTGGCGCAGTAGCCGGTCCCCCCCCCCAGATGAGGTGATGACTGGGGGGCGACGACCCTTTTGGTTTGGCCCCGCGGGGCCGGGGGGGCCCGGCGAAGGTAGGGGGAGGGGACCCCCCCCGTCGCGGGTGGGGGCCCCTTCCCCCAAAAGAGTCTGGGCGCCACCGTTCCACCCGTGGGACACCCATACAATGGGGTGGAGGCTAGCCCCTCCCCCCTCTTTCCCCCCTCAGGGGGGAAAAAGGTCCTGGCGGGGTTTGGGAGCCCCCCTCGTCAGGGGGCCCGGGAAAGGGGTATTGCGGTGTCTCCCAGGGGTTTGTATGATGGGGGCGGACGGGACCTCACCCCCCGAGGGGAAAAGCGCCCGAGGGGGGGGAAACCAAGGTCAACCCAGGCAAGCGTGGCCGGGGTGCCACATGCACCATACTTGGGCCCGTGCGGTTTTGGGCGTTTGGGCCACTGGCTCTCTGGGGGGCATAGAGCCCCCGGGCCCCCGGGGGAGGAAAACGGGCTGTGGGGGCCCTTTGGGGGTGTCGGCAAATTCCCCGGGGACCCGGGAAACCTAAAAGCCACCATTGGGGGGAAAACCGAGAGGCAGTGGCCGCCCGTCCCCGCACAGGCCCTGCACTGAAACCTTGTACGTCCTTGGGGGGGGCCTGTGAGGGCCTTTTCGGGGGTAGGGAGGGGGGAATGGGGAAGCCAGCCCAACCCGCGAACGGGGCGGATTTTTTCGGGAAAGGGGCCCTCCGTCCCCCCCCCCCCCGGGATGGGTCGGGTTTACCCCGGCCCCGGGTGGAAGATCCCCCCCCCCGGAGGAGCGGGACCGGGGCCCTTTGCCCAAAGGGGACCTGAAAAGGTCTGATCCCCCAACGCCCCCTTAACCCCCTGGGGAAAAAAAGGAAGGGATGGTCGATCGGGGGGGGGCGACCGCCCTTTGTGCGCGTACACACCCCTTTGAGGCGCATGTGACCCACGCCCAGAATTAGGGGACCCAAACCGGGTTCTTGCGGGGGTTGCCCCTAACACTGCTTCCGGATTTAAAGCGCTCCTCGTCTCGGGTTTTGGGTTTAAACCTGTCCCCGGGGGCAGAGTGCGTGAGTACACTGTCGTTTTTGGGGGGAAAAAATGGACATGTGACTCCCCAAGGCGAGTGAGGGAAATGGCGATTCCAACCAAAAACCCGCCCCGTGCTGGCCCCGGCCGGCATGATTCCCCGGGGACCGGGGGTTCGCGCGACCCAGCTGAAAAAGAGGGGTCTCCGAGCGCGTCCGGGGGGCGGGGGGGGCCCAACGGGGCCGGGGAAAGGGGAAAGGGGGGTTTAGGGGGGCGAATTCCGTGGGTTTATTCTTGGGGCCCCGGGGGGGCCCCTTTTGGGGGGCGCCTTGCCTTAGACTTTTTGGAAAATTCCTTTTTTTTCCCCGGCAGGTCAAAAAGGGGAAAAAGGCTTTTAGCAAGGGTTCCCCGTTTGCCCACCCCCCTTTTTGGACCCCGCGATCGTGCGCCCCTGGGTTGGGTGTAAAAAGAGGAAAGGTCACGCGTCCCCTCCGCAAAAGCGGGTCGTCTCTATCTCCCCAACCGTACTTTCATCCTGTGAAAGGTTTTTGCGGGGGAGACGGAATCGACCCCCCGGGTTCTCCGGGAAACCGAGCCGAACCCCGAGCAGGGGAGTGGCTCGACCCGGGGGGTGCCTTAAACCAGGTTGGGGCACAGGGGCAGGGGGAAAAACCCGGGAACACACGACCGCAAAGAGGAGAAAAGGGTGGCGATCGAGAAGGAAATTTTAATTTCCGATGGGCCCCGTGTGGTGCCCGTGCAAGTCCTCGAGAGATCGCCCCGAAATCTCGAATTTACCCTTAAACCCAAACCGATCGTGAAAATCACGCGACTTAGAAAACCCACCGTTCTAAGGGAGATGGATAAAGGGTTTTCCTTTTTTTGGGGCACAAAACCCTTAAGGGGAATTTTCTTAAAATGGGGGGATAAACCCGGGGGGGAATAGGGGGGGAAACACCCGGGCGATTAAAGAAAGAGGGCCCCGCCGCCTACCGCGGGGAAAGGGCCGGTAAAAAAAAAGGACGCCCGGGCGACTAAATCGCGGAAAATTGGGGACCCGTTTAGCTCAAAAAAGGGAGGAGGAATGCGACAGAAATATGCTTCCGTAAAACCCGAAGGGGTTTGGGGGCAACCAAAAAAATTTTGGATAGAAGTGAACCACGGGCGAAGATAAAACACCCCCAAGTGTAACGACATCAAAGGGAACCGACGATCGTGAACGCTAAAGGGCCCGAGAGTGGGGGTAAGGGGAAAATTTTTTGCAGTAATTACACTCCCACCAAACCCACGGGCAAAATTTCTGGGGGTTTTACGAAAGGGCACAACGGAATCAAGTATAAAAACAAAGAAAACCAGGTCTTAAAAACAAAGAAACCCCTGTGCATTTTTAACGATTTTTGCGTATAATATCACAAAATTTTAAAATACAGCTATACATTGAAACTTTTCAAAAAAAATTTTGAAACAAAAATTTTGATGAACGATTTTTACGAAAAGGCGCGGGAAACCGTAATCCGCCGAGTCCAAGATCTGGCCAAACTTTTAAAAGTTCCGATGGCCATCCCGAAATTCCCCTGTTCTATAAATGCATCAACATTGCTTCCATTTCGTTTCAACTCCCGCATGAAATAGACAACGAAATTCAGTTTCATTGGTAGAAGCAAAACCAAAAAAAAAGAAATATGAACGAATACAAACCAGCGTATCAAAACTTTTTCAATTTCATTACGGCTCAAAGAAGGACGATTTTTTCCCCCAACCAAAAACCACGTGTAACTGCCCAAATCGCGATTGCTACAGTGGCCCCTTTGACATCACGCACTGGGTACCCAAAGCCACAAGGGAAAAATTGTTTCGGAAAAACGGTAGGAAATTGAACTTTCAAAGCTTTTTGGGTAAAGTCGAGTTCGGGCGGGGCACTTCTGTAGAAAACTAAAACATAAAGACATTCGGGGGAAAAGGGACAAAAAGCCCCAAAAACCCCCCCCCCCCCCCCCCCCCCCACCCCACCCCCGGCCCCAAAGGACACATTTTCCAGTGAAATTTTTTAGAAAGTCTTCTCATCCTGAAAAGGGTTTACTGTTTTTTAAAAAAGATTTTTGTTTAGGGGCCCTTTTACTGACAAATTAAAGGACAAACGTTCGTGGGGTCCTTTGAAGTCCTTTTAAAGGGGTTTTTGTCAAAAGGGCCTTTTTAAACCTTTGGGTTCACAAGGGGGTCCTTTTAAAATCACGAGGGGGTCCTTTTAATTTTTTAAAGGGGCGGGGTTTAAAACCTTTTTTTTTCAAAGAAGGAGGCTTAAAACGGAACCCCATACATCTTCCACAACCCAAACCGGACTTTTTTAAAGGGGAAAAAAAGTTGACAGATGCCCACCGATCACTGAAACCGTGAGGCAGGCTAGGCCTATCAGTGGCTTTTTGGGTTTTAAGCTTATCTAGCAGAAAGACCAAAGGCTTGTGTCTTCTGCGGGGGCTTGCCCAACCCAAACCCCGCTTTTTTTTACGTCACGTTTCCACAGTGCAGACACGGTGCTAATGTTTTGCGCATTAGCTGCTTAAAAATTTCGCTCAGGGATCTAAGTTAAAATGTTTTCCCCTTTTTAAAAAAATTCATTTGGGAAAAGTGGGGCAATAATGATTAAAATATTTTTTCCCAAATAAATATAAAGGGACATAACAGACGGATTTTGGCAAAAATGCGAACCCTAACAAACAGCTTGGGGGAAAACTATATGCTGATTCTTTTAGTAACATTTTTCAGGGTAGATTCCTTTTCCCCCCCCTTTTCTCCCCCCCCCCCCCCCCCTCCCATTTGGGAAAGGTCCTTTTTAAAACCCGTTATTTTTTTAGCCTTAAATGATTTGAGGGCCTTTAAAGGGCCTTTTTGGCCTCTGCCCATCACCGGGGAAACCCCGGGAAAGGGCTGAATCACCAAAGTCTAAAAAAAGTTTTACACTAATTAGGGTCTTCAAAAAACGGGTTTAAACTTTCAAAAACCCGTGAAAAAAAATGCCCATCGTACATAAAGAAAAAAATTGAAATTTCTTCAAGAAATTTTTTTTTTTTGTTATGTCACAATACAGAAAAAAGTGAAAGAAAGTTATTTTAAAGTTTAAAAAGAAAATTTTACATCATTTTAAAGGGCTTGTTTTTTCCCAGCAAAGGGGGTTTTTCCCTCAAGGGTACGGGAAGGAAATTGGATTAGGTTTTACCAAACATTGATTGTTTAAAAAAGCCAAAATTTAAAGCTTTCGGGAAAAAACATCTTTTTTAGTAATAAAATTTTCAGTGTTTTCTAATGTCTGGAATCCATCAGAAATTGGGTTTTCCCACGCAGCTACTTTCGCTGCCCAAAAACTTACACATTTTAAAACCAATTGTACCCCATTTTTTACCCAAAAAAACCCACACATACAATTTTTTGGGGGTAACCAGGTCTACAAAGGGAAGTGTTGGGGAGACAGAGCACAAACTTAGTTTCTTTTAAAGGCAGGCCCCAAGGTGAATGAGGTAAAAAGAATTTTACACCGGCTTTTTCCCGGGGGCGGAAATTGGGGTACTCACTGACTGGCTTAGACTGCATTGGGCATGGAAAAAAATTTGGCCCCGACAGAGCTGGCCCAAATGCCTTGAATGCCCATGGTCCCGACAGGGGACGTAAAATGACGCCAAACAAGGCGTAGGAAAAAGAACCAAACATGGGTAGGGAAACATAGAACCAAACATGGCGTAAAAGCATAGAACCAGACATGGCGTAGGAAGCATTTGAACCAAACCAAAGGCGTAGGAAGCATAAACCAAACAAAACGGAAGGGGCATAGAACCAAAAAGGCGTAGGGAAACATAGAACCAAACTTTATATTAAAAAAATACAAATAAGCATTTTAGTTTTTAGAAACGTAAAAGCATCATGGTATAAAGGGAAAAAAAACAGGTGTTGAAAAGGGAAAGAAAAAACACAGTGTAGAAAATTACAAATATGGTTTAAAGGGTTTTGAAACAGAATTTTTATATTTCCCTAAGACAGTTTTAGTTCGGCAAGGGTTTCTTGCTCTTTGCTTTCCAGTTTTCTTGGGCCCTTTCCCGGAAATCAATGGGGGTTTTTTTGGAAAACCATATTTCCAAAAAAAAGCAATTTTTTAATTGGTTCAAATGAGAAAACCCCGAAAAAAAGGCTAGAATTTTTTTTTTTTCAAAGTCCCGATAAAAAAAAAAATCAAATTTGGTTTGAAAACCAAATTGGGGGAAAAATTTTCAGAAAAGTGGGAAAAAAAATTTTTACGAAAATAACACTGGAGAAAGCAATCAGAATTTCACAAAAGAAAATCTGATTTTCGTATAATACAAAACATTTCGGACAAAAAAATTGTTGTACATACAACAGGACAATAAAAGTAAAAATAAAGTACAATACTCCCACATTTTTTCTTTAAAGCTATGACCCACAAGTCAGGGGTGACCTACTTTTTGTTACGGAAAATAAATTTTTTGGGGCAAATTTTTCCCACCGCCAGGGAAATCTGGGTGCAGACCCAGACCAGCAAGTTTTCCCTCCAAATTTAAATGACCCAAAGGAAACGGGGCCCGTTTAAAAGGGTACGGGGGGTTTTTCCAAAAGGGGGGGGTAGGTGGGGGGGTTTGGGGGTGGTGCGGGGGGGTTGGTGGGGAAGGGAGACTGAAGGAAAGGGGAAAAAGAATGGATGGAGTTGGGTATTCAGGGGGGAGGGCAGAAGAGAAAAGGGGTTGAGAGAGAAAAGGGCCCGTGGGCTAAAAATAAATAAAATGCAAAATGCACTGGTCAAAAAAATAAATGAACTGCAATAGCACTGGTAAAAAGAAAAATAACTGCAATATGCACGGGGATTTAGTAGAATTTAGCAGGACAGGAAAATGCCCAAAAAATTTGGGAGGGAAAAAAGGGGGGAGGAGATGGGTGGGGGATGATTTTAGTGAAGGGAAAGTAACATGTTTTGTATTGGGTGTTTTTGCGCATGTGTAGGGGTTTTGAGAAATGTTTTTGTGCCGTTTGTGTGAATATGTTTAAAGATGTGATGCGTGCCCCTGTGAGCAACAATGATACATACATGCATTTTTTCTTCCCCCCCCCCCCCCCCCCCCCAAAAACCCTTTTCTGGGGTGGAAGTTGATAATGGGAAAACTTAAAAATAAAGTTTCCCTGAGGGTTATAGCATAACTGTCCAATAGCGTCCGTTTTATCCCTGCCTGTTTTGGACCCAAGGGAGACGGGGAAGCCAGGGAGAGAACACAAACCCGAAATCTCCCAATACCTCCTACTGAACAACAACAAGACTCTAAAAGTCTGACACAGAAAATCCAAAGTATTGTTTAAATAATTTAAAAGGGCTTTAACCCCACCATTTATAAAATAACAACATTAAAATCTTTAACTGCACTCATTCTACATGACAATCATTAAAATTTTTCAGCGCACTCCCTTCATAAAATGGGCAACATTAAAGGGGGTTTTAGCTGCACTCATTCATAAATTCAATCATTAAATTCTTCAAACTGCAAATCATTCAACATGACAATCATTAAATTCTTCAGCGGGACTCATTCTTCCAAAAAAAAAACATTAAATGTCTTTACTGCACTCTTTTTTACATGGGCGATCATTAAATGTCCTTTAGCGCACCCCATTCAAAACATGACAACATTAAAGGGCCCTTTAGCGCAATCATTCATACAGACAATTTATTAAAAAGTCTTCACTGCACTCATTCATACAGGGCAACATTAAATGTCTTCAACTGCACCCCTTCATTCAGACAAAACATTAAAGTCCCCTTTAAAAGCACTCATTCATTTTCAATCATTTAATGTCTCAAACCCGCACCATTTATACAGACAATCAATTTTAAAAGTCTTTAATGCACTTCCCTTCATATCATTATAAATGACAAACATTACATTTTTTCAAATGGGACCCTTCATACATACAGTCTTTTAAAAAATTTTTTCCAAATCAACTCAAATTTATACATGACAATTATTTAAATTTTTTTTAACTGCACTCATTCATAATTTAAACAATTTTTAAAAATTTTTCCCAAAGCACCATTCAACATGACAATCATTTTTTGTCCCAACTGCACTCCCCTTCATACATGACAAACAAATTTTTGGCTTTTAACCGACCCATTTAACATGAAAGTTTATTAAATGTCTTCAAAGCACCATTCATACATGACAATCATTAAATGGTCTTCAACTGCACTCATTCATACATGACATTTAGAGAAAAGCCTCAAAGAAGGCCCGGGGGGAAACCAGACTTGAGGACCCGAGGCGGGTTTTAAATGGCTTCCCCATCCCAGAAAGGGGCACGGAAATGCTTCAAAACACAGCACGGGGAAAACCATGCCCCCAAAAATATAGGGGGAAATCGCAATTTGGGAAACCTCCCAAATTTGAATGCCCACACAGTAAAAACAGTAATGCACAGTAATTTAAAATCCTCTTCTTCCCTTGGGGAAATTTTCCCTCATAGCCCGGCACAAAAAAAAAAGAAAAAACATGGGCCCGATCGCAAAAAGCTTATCAAAAAAAAAAAAAAAAAAAAAGAATGGCGACCAATTGTCCATAATTCTTGTTTCCCTTTTAAAACCCCCTCCCCCCCCCCCCCCCCATGTCTAGAAAAGATTTCTCAAAGGGAATGAACTGGAGGGAATTTTTGAAAATCATGGGGAGATCCCTTTAAAAAACCTTTGCTCATGTCCACTCCCCCGCTGGGCCCAAAAAAAAGTTTTTTTAAAGAGATCCCTGGGGACCCAGGGCAGCTCAAAAAAAAAAACACCAAAACAAAAAAGTCATGTCAAGTTCTCGTGTCATAAAAAATTTGAGGGGATCTCCCAGTCCTTCAAGGTAGAAGACTTTACTGACTGACCCGTGTTTAACCCCAAAATTTTAATTTTCTGTCCCACATCCCCAAACACACTCCCGGGTTTCGGGTTTTTGACCATGTGTATATTTTGCCTGTACATTGGGGTTGGGCCCCAAAACGGTCCCTCTTTACCATGTGTACATTTTTCCTGTAGCATGGGGCTAAGCACATGACTGGGTTTATCACCTATTGTCATTGACCATGTTTCATTTTGGGCCCGTAGCAAGGAGCCAAGTCACAGGGCTGACTGACCATGTGTACATTTTGGGCCCGTAGCATGGAGCAAGTCACATGACTGACTGACCCTGTGTACAATTTTGGGGGGGTACATGGAGCTAAGCACATGACTGGTTCCTCCAAACCCATTGTCATTACCATGTTAAAATTTTCCCGTAGCATGGGGCCCCTGTTTTGGGGGCCCTTTCGGTCGGGTGGGGTATAAGCAACATTATCTTATCCCCTAGCAGGGGGCTAATTCACATGACGACTGACGGGGGTACCCTTTTGCCTGTAGCATGGAGTTTTTCACACACTGGTCGCTCTCAAATTTACCATGTGTACATTTTGCCTGTAGCATGGAGTTGTCCAAAACGACCCGGGCCTCTCATTGGGCCATGTGTACATTTTTCCTGTAAACCCTGGGGTTTTTTCACCACTGGTCGCCCCTCATGAACCCTGTGACATTTTTCCCAACGGGGCTAAGTCACATGACCTGGGTTTTTTCAGCTGCCCAGAAACTGGGGTCATGGGGAAGGGGGGCAAAAGGGAAACCCCCCCCAGAAGAGAAAGGGCAGTGCCACATTTTGGGTCCCGAAAGTCCGCAGGGATGGACTGGAGGACAGGACTGGAAAAGCACCTCCCTGTCAATCCCAAAATTTTATGGTCATAGACTTTATATATTTTATCTTTTTGGTTTTTTTTCAAGGGTCACAGGGGAAAAAGAGATCAGGATTGGTTTACTAAAAAGCGTAAAAAAATTACTTTCTTTTGGAAAATAATTGTGACAGTTTTTGGGAAAGGGGAAAGGGTCAAAAATAGAAAAATCAAGCATTTAAAAATTTTTAAAAATGTGAAGGCCATTTCCCGGCCCCACTCCACAAACACCTGGACCCACGACGGCAGGGTGGAAATGGGGGGGAAATATGGGGGTTCCGGGGTTTTCCCCGAGCCCACACACTGCTGTGGCCCAAGGGCCCGGGAAACCCTTTTAGGGGGGGGGGGGTCCCCCCCGTGAACCCTTTTCAATTAGGGCAAATGGGGTTTCAGTCCAATTTGGGAGGACTAAAAGTAGAACTTGACAAAAAAAAGAGCCCAGGGGCCAAAAAGGCAGCAAATGATTTCCCAACAATTAAAGTTTAAATGTTTTCATATTTGACCGATAATTTACCCAAAATTAATTGTTTTACTGGGGAAACAAAAAGAAAAAAAAAAAGGAAAAGTAAAGAAAGGGGAAGAAGGTGAACAAAAAGAACAAGATGTAAAAAAGGTTTTAATTTGGGAAGGAGGGGTGGGCCCCAAAGAACAAGATTAACCATGTTTAATTGGCACAGGGGGGGGTGGCCAAATAACAAGATGTAACCGTGTTTTAAAAGGCCCAGGAGGTGGGGCCAAAAGAAAAAAGATATAACCAAAATTGAATTGGGACAAAGGGGGTGGGGCCGAGAATGTGTGGAAATTGACCTGGGAAGGGGGACACCCCAATCAAAGGTTTTCTACACCAAAAGACCATGGGGGAGTGTTTCTTTACATTGTCCCCTTCCTGTCCATTGGGCAAGGGAGCAAAGTACTTTTTTTTTAAATTTTCCCCCTTGCACTGGAATTTAAAGCAAGAAATTTTGTCAAAAGTGCCATGTTTATGCACCCATAAAAGTAAAACTAAAAAATACAGCCACGGGTTGGGTTTTATAAATTCATTTCATAGACACAAACATCTAGAAGCTTGCAATTTGGCGGGGGGCACTTTCTTGGGAACCCCCCCCAGTAACATTCACCCAAAATGGCTAGAAAACCTTTCAGGACTGGCTTGCTTTTCCCCAAAAAAAGATGGAAGCACGTGATTTAAAAGGAACCCCTGGATTTAATTGGGAAACACTGGATTTAATGGGGCTGTTTTAATGGAAGCCTGTGATTTAATTTGGGAACAAATTGATTAATGGAAACACTGTGTTTGGACTTGGATAAAAGGGGCTGAGGCTGTGTGGAGGGCAAAAAAAAAGTTTGGGGTATTTGTTTCTGGGGTTTTTTAGTGTTTTAAAACCCCTGTGGCAAATCCCGGCACATGACGGCTGAAATGGAAAAAGTGTCCAAACCGGGTTTTTACAGCTACATCAGCAAAATTTTTTTTTTTTTAAACAGAACACGGTTTACCTTTTCAAGGGCCCATTCTGGGGGACCGTTGTTGCTTTTACAAGTACCTCAATCCTAAACGGTTTTCATCGTTCGGAGGAAAGGGGGCAAACATCACCACCTCGGCCAAAGGTCACCCCCTGGGTCCCGGGGAAAAAAAGAGGGGGGGGGGGAAGAGTGAGATTGATGTTTTCATACTTAAGACATATCATTACATGTAACCCAAAAATTTTTTTGGGGATGTTGATTTTTGTCAAACGCGCCTTTTTTTAAAACAGCGTTGATGTATATTGCTAATTTTCTGTAGGGGGTGTGGGGCAGGGGTGAAAACAGTTTTTTTTTAAAAAAAAAAGGGGATTTGGGGGGGATCTGGGGGTTCACCATGGGCCCGCAGTTTGGGGGGATGGGCCCAAAAGCCCCGGGGGCAGGGGGGGCGCCCCTGAAACTGAAAACATTTTGTATTAAATATGGCAAAAAAATCTTTAGAAAACCAACTTTTTTTGCTTCTAAACAACTTATTCTAAAAGATCCCCTTTCAACACCATGAAGACCCTTAACCCGAATGTGGAAAGAAACTATGTCAATTGAGACAAACATTTAGTATGATGAATCCTCAGAACTGTAGCTAAAGAAAATTTGACAAACAGTGCTTTCAGGACATAAAGAATAAGGCCTGTAGATAAGTAAATCAAGAGTGGGAAATCAAACTAAGTAAATCAGATGTATGAAAATGACTGCTGGACTTCAATAAACACAATATGAAAAATGATTACTTTGAAGTCCTTTAAAAAAAAAACTGAAGCTTTTGGGCCTTAGACCCTTCGTCAGGAAACACTAAACACAAAAAAGAACATAAAAGAACAAATGACATAAAAACAAACTGATGTCACAACAGTACACCCCTCCCCCCCCCCCCAACTTCCCTCTTACAACTAATCATATCCCCCCCCTCTTGACAAGTGTGTGTGTGTGGGGGTGGGGGGAGGGGTGATTGTGTGTGGGGGTGGGGGTGGGTTGTTTGTGTGTGTGTGTGAGGTGGGGACGGGGGTGGGGGGGGAGGGGTGATTGTGTGTGTGTGTGGGGGGGGGGGGGGAGGGGGGTTTGTGTGTGTGTGTGAGGTGGGGACGGGGGTGGGGGGAGGGGTGAAGTATGTGGGGTATGTGTGTTGTGGGGTGAGGGTTGGGGGAGAAGGAGGAGGAGTAGAGGAAGTATATAGGTAGTGGGGGGAGTGGGCTGGTGGAAAAGGATTTCATAGGGGGGCTGTTAGCAGACACCTAACACATGTTGCAAATGTTTGCATTATACCAGGGGAAAAGTGTTACACAATACTGTTGTGACATCAGTTTATTTTGATGTCATTTGTTCTTTTATATTCTTTTCGTCACTTTGACGTTTTTCCCTTGCTTTGAAGACTCTACGAGTGGAAGTACTTAGAGTTGGAGTCAAACAATCTTTGGAAATTAAACGTAGATTGTTGCATACCCAATGATCTGAAAACATGCTGTAATGGTGTGGGAAACACACACATTTTCTGTTGGTGACTGGGACGCTCGATGTGATCTCTGATTGCCACAAAGCCACGACTACCAAAGTAGACACGTTTTTGGCAAGGCTCGCAAAACACTTCAAATTCGCCGTCTTTGTCATGTTTTCTTATTGCATCCGCGACTCTACGGTCACACACGTCCTTCTGCTGCCACTCGGTCTTCTAGTGGTTCACATACTTCTTTCTTTTTTTCTCTCGTTTTGTTTGCACTCACTAGCGGCAAACTCTCACTGTGAATCGACGCCATGATGATAAACGATACTGGAAGGAAACAGAATGAGAACTACGCCGTTTGAGAACATTACCGACAGAGAAGAAATTCGCTGTGCAGACAAGTTGAGATCGTTTCTGAGCATCATTCTTCGAACAATTTTTCGGCGGAGACTTTTTCTTTCGGCGGAGATGCGAAAAAATAACGGCGGAGACGGCGGAAACGGCGGAGGAGTTTTCATCCCTGGTGTGAGAGAGAGAGAGACAGAGACAAATTGTTGTTGTTTTTCATGTGCTGTAAAAAAAAAAAGAATTGTTAAAAATGCTTTGGGTAAGATGAAAAGGGAGATGGGATTGAACATGAGGCCGTGAGAGATGAACTTATTGTGATGACATGCACACAGACAGGCAGGTGTCACAACATACATCATCAGGCCGTGAGAGCTGAACTTATTGTGATGACATGCACACAGACAGGCAGGTGTCATGACATACATCATCAGGCCGTGAGAGCTGAACTTATTGTGATGACATGCATACAGACAGGCAGGTGTCACAGCACACATCATCAGGCAGGAAACTAAACAGGGGTCAAATTAGGCAGAAATGTGTGTGTTTTGAAGATTTGTATGAAGAGAAACATTGACAAAGTTGACTTTTAGAGGGAAATGGCCAGGGAGGGGTGGATGGATGGGTGTGGGTGTGGGGGGGTTGTTTGTTCAGTTCCACTGGCTAGATTTTATGTGCTTATTTTTCATAAGCCAAAGGATACATCATTAAAAGCACTGAAGCAGCAGTTTATCGTCCACTGATTGTTTAAAACTGGTTTAAATGAAACATTTCATCATAGAGAAAATTTGTTTTTATCTGAAAGCTTCTGTCATTTTCTTCCCCTTTGTAAACAATGTCTGCTTTGCTGTTTTATTTTATGCTTGCCTGAAAAGTTCAAATATTGACGAAATGTAGCATGTACGTAAAGACAATGCATGGTGTGTTGCAGGTCCAGCGGGGTTTTTTAACGTGTATTTAGTGGATGGTGTGACGGGACACATCGTCTTCCACGAAAACCATAAGCGTACACGAGGCCCTGTCAACGTGGTCCATGCCGAGAACTGGGTGGTGGTAAGCCTCCTGGATTCTAATCATGTGACCTCAGTATCATACAGGAGCAGCATATTGCAGGAGCCTTGACACACTGTTATGCTGTCAGAGATCTCCACAGTGGTCACTCCTTTGTCTAGCACAGCGGACAATGCAGTCCAGTCTTGTACGTTGTCCATTCAGGACATGTCTGTTGGACCACTGATCGTCTTGACGCCCTGTTAGATGAGTTTGCACAGGACCTTGGATCTTCCTTACGCCCTGTTAGATGAGTTTGCACAGGACCTCAGATTTTGCACAGGACCTCGGATCTTCTTGACGCCCTGTTAGATGAGTTTGCACAGGACCTCAGATTTTGCACAGGACCTCGGATCTTCTTGACGCCCTGTTAGATGAGTTTGCACAGGACCTCAGATTTTGCACAGGACCTCAGATCTTCTTGACGCCCTGTTAGATGAGTTTGCACAGGACCTCAGATTTTGCACAGGACCTCAGATCTTCATGACGCCCTGTTAGATGAGTTTGCACAGGACCTCTGATCTTCCTGACGCCCTGTTAGATGAGTTTGCACAGGACCTCAGATCTTCATGACGCCCTGTTAGATGAGTTTGCACAGGACCTCTGATCTTCATGACGCCCTGTTAGATGAGTTTGCACAGGACCTCTGATCTTCATGACGCCCTGTTAGATGAGTTTGCACAGGACCTCAGATCTTCATGACGCCCTGTTAGATGAGTTTGCACAGGACCTCAGATCTTCATGACGCCCTGTTAGATGAGTTTGCACAGGACCTCAGATCTTCATAACGCCCTGTTAGATGAGTTTGCACAGGACCTCAGATCTTCATGACGCCCTGTTAGATGAGTTTGCACAGGACCTCTGATCTTCCTTACGCCCTGTTAGATGAGTTTGCACAGGACCTCAGATCTTCATGACGCCCTGTTAGATGAGTTTGCACAGGACCTCAGATCTTCATGACGCCCTGTTAGATGAGTTTGCACAGGACCTCAGATCTTCATGACGCCCTGTTAGATGAGTTTGCACAGGACCTCTGATCTTCATGACGCCCTGTTAGATGAGTTTGCACAGGACCTCTGATCTTCATGACGCCTGTTAGATGAGTTTGCACAGGACCTCAGATCTTCATGACGCCCTGTTAGATGAGTTTGCACATGACCTCAGATCTTCATGACGCCCTGTTAGATGAGTTTGCACAGGACCTCAGATCTTCATGACGCCCTGTTAGATGAGTTTGCACAGGACCTCAGATCTTCATGACGCCCTGTTAGATGAGTTTGCACAGGACCTCAGATCTTCATGACGCCCTGTTAGATGAGTTTGCACAGGACCTCTGATCTTCCTTACGCCCTGTTAGATGAGTTTGCACAGGACCTCAGATCTTCATGACGCCCTGTTAGATGAGTTTGCACAGGACCTCAGATCTTCATGACGCCCTGTTAGATGAGTTTGCACAGGACCTCAGATCTTCATGACGCCCTGTTAGATGAGTTTGCACAGGACCTCTGATCTTCATGACGCCCTGTTAGATGAGTTTGCACAGGACCTCTGATCTTCATGACGCCCTGTTAGATGAGTTTGCACAGGACCTCTGATCTTCATGACGCCTGTTAGATGAGTTTGCACAGGACCTCTGATCTTCATCACACACTTTAGTGCTCCTTGTCCTGCACCCTGAAGTCATCAGCCATCACTATTACTGAAGAATTTCTAACTTGAAAAGTCTGTTTCACAATGCTTTCTATGATCCCATTACTCCTCCACTAGCTTCAGCAACATTGGTGGTCAAGCCAGTGTCTGTGCATGAAGGATTCAGGAATCATAAAATCCTTCAGAAATCATCAGTAGTATGTTGTCATTGTTTCCACCATGAGTCAGCATCGGTGTTTGTTGTTTTGGAGCTGTTCTGTGTGCGTGTGTGTGTTTTTGCGTGTGTTTGTGTATGTGTGTGTGTGTGTGTGAGTGTGTTACGAACTGTGTGTGTGTGTGGGCGCGCATGTGTGCAGTTACAAGGAATTAGCTCTCATTGTATGTAATGTGGGTGTTCTGTGCATGAATCGTTTTACAGTTAGAATCACCAAGAGTTGGCTGTTGGGACATTGTGTGTGCACATGCAGTGTATGTGTATATGAATGTGATTGAAAGAACTTAAACCAACTCCTTTGTATGTGTTTTCTGTGCAGTACTCATTCTACAGTGAGAAGCATTGCCGCTATGTATGTGCAGGGTTGCATCTAGAGCGCGGCATTGCGGGATTCCCGCAAAATTATCGGCATGCCCGCAAAAATCCAAACACGCTGCGGGAAAAAAAACCCAAATTCTGAGAAATGCCGCAAACGAAAAGATCGCTCGAAACTGAAAGTAACAGAGCTGCGTTGTAAGCAGCGAGTCAAGCGAGATGCATTACTTTCCGAAAGCAGAGAACAAGAAGTATTTTGATTGGGTCTTTTCAGTCTTTTCAGCCAATCAACGGGCTCCGCTTAAATTTACCAACTTCCGGCCGGTTGGATTTGCAGCGTGTACTGCGAAATCATGGCGTCGATTCTGGATTATTTCAAGCGTTCATCGGAAAAGAAAAACGAGAACAGTGATACTGAGATAGAGGCGTTGGAAATCGACGAACAAGCAACCTGCGAACAACCTTGTTCCTCTTCGGCTGCTGGCGATATAGATCGTGTCAACAGTGATTTTGAAGATCATTCGAGTGATCAAGACTGTGAAGTTGCCGAAGATCAAAACTTGAACTGTGCTAGCAGTGTCTCCGAACCACCGTGCAAACAGCGCAAACATGATTTTATGGACAGTTGGACGAAGAGTAGGCCTTGGCTTCGTTACGATAATGAAGCAAAAGTGATGTTCTGTGACTGGTGCTTACAAAGCAAAAAGAAGAATACGTTTACCAAGGGTTGTCGGAATTTTCGCACGTCAACGCTAGATCGTCACGTCAGTCTCCCTGACCACAAGGAAGCAGTACAAGACATTTCACTCAGAAAAGAATTCCAGTCTTCACATAAGACGGCTGTTGATTAGAAAACTGAATCGTTGACTAGTGCTTTGCATTGTGCGTACTGGATGGCAAAAGAAAACCTTCCCACATCTAAATACAGTGCTGTCTTGGACTTGCTTGACTTTGAAGGTGTGGATGTGCAAAGCATGTCTGTTGGCAAGAATGCGTCATATCAATCCAGAGCAACTGCTGAGGAGTTTCAGGAGTGTATTTTTGAGGTGCTGGAGTCGGAGCTTCTTGACAAGGTCAGAAAAAGTCAGTTTTTCAGCATTCTTTGTGATGAAAGCACAGAACATTATGACAGTATTATTTTTCTCAAGAAAAGGAGTAAACATTGTTACAGAAGAAAAGGAGTGCAGAAATTTTGCAAGGTAAGAAACCTTTTTCATTGAAAATGTGATTTTATGTGAAAAGTTAATTTAAAACTAAATATGTGTTCCTTTACTCAAGCCCCCCTTATTGGTTCCAGATCCCCCCAAATTTTCATACCAATGGGGGCAAAGCCCCCCATTTTAGAAATTTCTAGATGCAACCCTGTATGTGTTTTCTGTGCAGTACTCATTCTACAGTGAGAAGCATTGCTATGTATGTGTTTTCTGTGCAGTACTCATTCTACAGTGAGAAGCATTGTCGCTATGTCTGTGTTTTCTGTGCAGTACTCATTCTACAGTGAGAAGCATTGCTATGTATGTGTTTTCTGTGCAGTACTCATTCTACAGTGAGAAGCATTGCCGCTATGTATGTGTTTTCTGTGCAGTACTCATTCTACAGTGAGAAGCACCGCCGCTATGTCTGTGTTTTCTGTGCAATACTCATTCTACAGTGAGAAGCATTGCCGCTATGTATGTGTTTTCTGTGCAGTACTCATTCTACAGTGAGAAGCATTGCCGCCATGTCTGTGTTTTCTGTGCAGTACTCATTCTACAGTGAGAAGCATTGCCGCTATGTCTGTGTTTTCTGTGCAGTACTCATTCTACAGTGAGAAGCACCGCCGCTATGAGATGGCAGTGCTGGAGCTGTACGAGGGGAAGGAGCAGAGCAACTCCACAGCCTTCTCCTCCCTCTCCCCTCCCCCCAACACTCTGGTGCTGCGGCAGTCCTACATCTTCCCTGTGCCCATCCACTGCATGGCCTCTTCTGTCACTGAGAAGGGCATCACCAACAAGAACCTGATCAGTGAGTCGGGCATTGTCATGGAGTCATGCTCACTTTCCACTTTTGTACATTTATACACTCATGCACGCGTGCACGTGCACACACACACACACACACACACACACACACACACACACACACACACATATGTGATGTGAAGAAATGTCCCAAAAGTAAAAGGAAACATGAGAGACAACTTTGTGAATGCATATTAAAGAATACATGTGTTCTCTGCAGGATCAGTAACCCTTTTGCAAACTGTGTGCTGACAAGATTTACAGGAAAATCACAAATTGCATTTAATTTGTACTTTTATAATCAAATTCAATGCTAATGAAAATAGTCCAATATAAGAGCAAATAAGTGAAAAGAAACTTTCAAAATGGACAAAAGAAAGGGCTCAGTTCTCAGTAAAGCGATTTGACATGTAAACATGGATGTGAGACAGATTATTTTGTTTCATAGTGTTGACAGAAATATCCTTTAATAAACATTTTCTGTAAATGGTCTTGACGTGTAAATATGGGTTTGAAATAGATCATTTTATTTAAAAATAGCTCTGTGGAAGTATTCAATGAACATTTCAGTGAATGGATTTGGCGAATGATTAATGGTTTGTGATAAAGCATTTGGTTTCATGGCTTTGACAGAATATCCTTTGAACATTTTCTGTAAATGGATTCGAGTGTGAATATGGATTTGGGATAGATTGTTTTGTTTAACAGTTCTGATAGAAGCATCCAATAACATTTTTGGTGAATGGATTTGGCAAATGATTATTGATTTGTGATAAAATCATTTGGTTTCATAGCTTCTGACAGAATATCATTTGAATATTTTCAGTAAATGGATTTGGCAACTAAAATAGGTTTGGGATAGGTGATTTAATTTCATAACTGTGAAAGGAACATCCCTCCATCACAAGCAGGGATGGGACTGTGGATAGAGATCTGAAGTGAGCAGCAGGGAGGCAGTGCCTGGAGTGGTATGGAAGATGAGAGAGCAGTTAACCCTTACGCCGCCAACATCGCATGTGGCTCACCGCCAACGTCGTGCGACCAACTAGGGTTACCTAACTCCCAATGCTCTCACTCTCCACTTTGATGAGGTAGAAAGCAAGCAATAAACGTCATAGTTGGGCGATTCCCTGACCTGTGCTCACAGCCATTTGCTTCGTCAGAGCGCTGTTCAGTGAAGTGATTTTTATTGATTTACACCGATTGTTTTTTGATTCACTATGTCACAACCAAGCACTTCAGGTACTCGGCCATGCCATACATTTACCACAGATCAGGTGCTATAAATATTGAATAGACCATCAGTTGATCTTGATTCAGATGAAGAACACCCAGATTGTGACCAGGAAACACTGGGATAGGGAGAGCTTGACCGAATTACCACAGAGAGAGACTGACTCTGTTGGACGCGTGCCAAGTGGCAGGCTAAGGAGCAGTAGTAGGTCAGCGTGGTGTGTGCGAGTGTGTTGTTGGCTCTGGGCCAACTCGTTGTGACTGAACTGAAAGCGGTGTGAGTAAGAGATAGGGGGCGACCAACAGCTAAGAGACAATGAACAGCATGCACAGCTGGCTTCCAACGCCTTAAGGTCGAAAGGGGCATGGCGGATTGACATCTGTCAGAGGTGTGCTGCAGAGATGACCGAGTGGGAATTATATGACCAGCTGGACTCATACACCCTAGGAGAAATGCTCCTCAGGTTCTAGAGACCATCAGGCAAGTGAATGACTTTGTTTTCATTAGAAAAATATTGCTTTCAACAGTGAGAGTGAAAGGAATGTGTGTGTGTGTGTGTGTGTGTTCCCTTTTTCTTTCTTTCATGTGTGTACCAGTGGGGCATCAGAAAGTGTGTGTGTGTGTGTGTGTGTGTGTGTGTGTGTGTGTGTGTGTGTGTGTGTGTGATTGCTTTTCTCATTACCTCATTAGTCATAATAATTTTTTCCTCGAGGATGATATTCAACCTGTGGACTACTTCCAGCTCTTCTTCTGTTTGCAGTATGAGCATTTATAATTTTTTTTTTTTTTTCATTTTTCTGTTGGATATTACATACTTTCTGTATTCATTTTGTGAGTGGAGTATTTTTCTTTGTTCAGAGTTTGATGGCATACTTTTCTTTTTTATGTTTAGACTAACGTTAACATTCAAGTTTTTTTCGTTTTGCTTTTTTTTTTTGCACTCGAATTACCAAAAAATTGGAATTGCTGTTGACTAACCATATAACATTCTATAATTTAACAAAAGTACCGTTTATTTTCTCCATTTCCCAAATACAGCATGAGAATTGGTTGCTTAGTTCCAGAGATATCCGCATTTCACACATGCTGGTATGAAATAAGAGACTTTTTTGAAAAACGGCTGGCAATGGGAATTTATGCAAAACAGAACGTCTGATGGTGAAAGGGTTAAAGAAAAAAAAGGTGGAAAAGCTGTGTTCCCTTAAACTTGTTGCCCCCCCCCCCCCCCCCCACCTCATCCAAACTTTAGCCATCTTGGGTGCTGCCTACATCAACATTGGGCTCCAGTAGATAGGATTTTGTAATGTGTTGAGAACAGTGCTGCAAAACCTGTTCTGTACATGAAATTTCCCTTGTTTAAGGTTTGTTTTTCTCTATTGTTTTGTTTTGACAGGCTTGTATTGTTTACTACAGACTCTAGTGAGAAACACCGCTTCTGATAGAATGTCTTTGTTCTTTGCACTGGTTTGTACTGTGCTTCTATCAAAGGATGAGCATCCACATCACCTCTTCAGGTCTGGTTAAGAGAGAAAAAAAGGTTCGTCTCAGTAGGAAGACTAACATACAGACCACTGTTGGTAAGGTCAAATGGAGAGAGGGAAGATGTGTGGCCGAAGGTGCAAAATAGGATTCATGTCTTGCGGTTGTTTACATTTACGTGTGAGAGTGAATGTGAGGCAGTGTGTGCACACAACAGTCTGGGTCAGCAATGTATTGACAGTCTGTGGTGATACTCTGGGTGATGAGTGACAGTGACATGTCTATGATGATGTATTGACGTCTGTAGTGATACTGTGGGGTGATTAGTGACAGTGACATGTCTATGATGATGCAATGACAGTCTGTAGTGATACTGTGGGTGATTAGTGACAGTGACATGTCTGTGATGATGTATTGACAGTCTGTAGTGGTCAGTGACAGTGACATGTCTATGATGATGTATTGACAGTCTGTAGTGATACTGTGGGTGATTAGTGACAGTCACATGCCTGTGATGATGTATGACAGTCTGTAGTGATACTGTGGGTGATTAGTGGCAGTGATATGCCTATGATGTATTGACAGTCTGTAGTGATACTGTGGATGATCAGTGACAGTGACATGTCTATGATGATGTATTGACAGTCTGTAGTGATCAGTGACAGTGAAATGTCTATGATGATGTATTGACAGTCTGTAGTGATACTGTGGGTGATCAGTGACAGTGACATGTCTATGATGATGTATTGACAGTCTGTAGTGATACTGTGGGTGATCAGTGACAGTGACATATCTATGATGATGTATTGACAGTCTGTAGTGATACTGTGGGTGATTAGTGACAGTGACATGTCTATGAGATGTATTGACAGTCTGTAGTGATCAGTGACAGTGACATGCCTGTGATGATTGTATTGACGGTCTGTAGGATCAGTGACAGTGACATGTCTATGATGATGTATTGACAGTCTGTAGTGATACTGTGGGTGATCAGTGACAGTGCCATGTCTATGATGATGTTTGACAGTCTGTAGTGATACTGTGGGTGATCAGTGACAGTGATATGTCTATGTTGATGTATTGGGCAGTCTGTAGGATCAGTGACAGTGACAATGTCTATGATGATGTATGACAGTCTGTAGTGATACTGTGGGTGATCAGTGACAGTGCATGTCTATGATGATGTATTGACAGTCTGTAGTGATCAGTGACAGTGACATGTCTATGATGATGCAGTGACGGTCTGTAGTGATACTGTGGGTGATTGATGACGGTGACATGTCTATGATGATGCAGAAACAGTCTGTAGCAATACTGTGGGTGATCAGTGACAGTGCCATGTCTATGATGATGTACTGACAGTCTGTAGTGATCAGTGACAGTGACATGCCTGTGATGATGTATTGACAGTCTGTAGTGATCAGTGACATGTCTATGATGATGTATTGACAGTCTGTAGTGATCAGTGACATGTCTATGATGATGTATTGACAGTCTGTAGTGATACTGTGGGTGATTTAGTGACAGTGACATGTCTATGATGATGCAGTGACAGTCTGTAGTGATCAGTGACAGTGACATGTCTATGATGATGCATTGACAGTCTGTAGTGATCAGTGACAGTGACATGTCTATGATGATGTATTGACAGTCTGTAGTGATCAGTGACAGTGACATGTCTATGATGATGTATTGACAGTCTGTAGTGATCAGTGACATGTCTATGATGATGATTGACAGTCTGTAGTGATATTGTGGGTGATCAGTGACAGTGCCATGTCCATGATGGTGTATTGACAGTCTGTAGTGATCAGTGACAGTGACATGTCTATGATGATGTATTGACAGTCTGTAGTTATCAGTGACAGTGACATGTCTGTGATGATGTATTGACAGTCAGTAGTGATCAGTGACAGTGACATGTCTGTGATGATGTATTGACAGTCTGTAGTTATCAGTGACAGTGAATTGTCTGTGATGATGTATTGACAGTCTGTAGTGATACTGTGGGTGATCAGTGACAGTGACATGTCTATGATGATGTATTGACAGTCTGTAGTGATCGGTGACAGTGGAATGTCTGTGAAGATGTATTTACAGTCTGTAGTGATACTGTGGGTGATCAGTGACAGTGACATGTCTATGATGATGTATTGACAGTCTGTAGTGATCATGACAGTGACATGTCTGTGATGATGTATTTACAGTCTGTAGAGATACTGTGGGTGATCAGTGACAGTGACATGTCTGTGATGATGTATTGACAGTCTGTAGTGATCAGTGACAGTGAAATGTCTATGATGATGTATTGACAGTCTGTAGTGATACTGTGGGTGATCAGTGACAGTGCCATGTCTATGATGATGTATTGACAGTCTGTAGTGATACTGTGGGTGATCAGTGACAGTGCCATGTCTATGATGATGTATTAACAGTCTGTAGTGATACAGTGGGTGATCAGTGACAGTGCCATGTCTATGATGTATTGACAGTCTGTAGTGATCAGTGACAGTGACATGCCTATGATAATGTATGACAGTGACATGTCTATGATGATGCAGTGACAGTCTGTAGTGATCAGTGACAGTGCCATGTCTATGATGATGTATAGTCTGTAGTGATACTGTGGGTGATCAGTGACATGTCTATGATGATGTATTTACGGTCTGTATGTGATACTGTGAGTGATCAGTGACAGTGACAGTGACATGCCTATGATGATGCAGTGACAGTGGTATGTCTATGATGATGCAGTGACATGTCTGTGATGATGTATTGACAGTCTGTAGTGACAGTGCCATGTCTATGATGATGCAGTGACAGTGCATGTCTATGATGATGCAGTGACAGTGCCATGTCTATGATGAGCAGTGACAGTGCCATGTCTATGATGATGATGATGCAGTGACAGTGCCATGTCTATGATGATGCAGTGGCAGTGCCATGTCTATGATGATGCAGTGACAGTGCCATGTCTATGATGATGCAGTGACAGTGCCATGTCTATGATGATGATGATGCAGTGGCAGTGCCATGTCTATGATGATGCAGTGGCAGTGCCATGTCTATGATGATGATGCAGTGACAGTGACATGTCTATGATGATGCAGTGACAGTCTGTAGTGATCAGTGACAGTGCCATGTCTATGATGATGTATGACAGTCTGCTTGACAGTGCCATGTCTATGATGATGCAGTGACAGTGCCATGTCTGTGATGATGCAGTGGCAGTGCCATGTCTATGATGATGCAGTGACAGTGCCATGTCTATGATGATGCAGTGACAGTGACATGTCTATGATGATGCCCGTGACAGTCTGTAGTGATCAGTGACAGTGCCATGTCTATGATGATGTATTGACAGTCTGTAGTGACAGTGCCATGTCTATGATGATGCAGTGGCACTGAAGGTGGGAGGAGTGCTGTCCCTGCCCAAAGCTCTTCTGGATCCTCGAAGACCCTCTATCCCAGTCAGGAAACCATGTAAGTTCTCACATGCTTACTGGCACGGGATTACCTCAGTTGGGTCAATCGGTTAGTTTTCTTCTCAGCTGATCATTTGTCATGGTTAGAGGAAACAAATTAATTAACAGTGGCGACATTCATCATTGACATTCTCATTGACATTCATCATTGATATTCATCATATTTTGTAAGTCCCAGAGTGAGGGGACTGCAGGTGCAAGTCTCAAACAAGTTAAAAAGTGCATGTAATAACTCCGCCAAACATGAAAAGTGCATGTAATAACTCCGCCAAACATGAAAAGTGCATGTAATAACTCCGCCAAACATGAAAAGTGCATGTAATAACAGTGTTTTGTTTCGTGATTCCTTTGGTCAGTCATGTTTGATGGAGTTATTATATACACTTTTTAAGACATATTTTGTAAACTTATCAAGAATGATTATATCCTTAAGCTTTGAGGACAGAGTTCATGTGTGTCATCACCTTTAGTATCATCAGTTTGTTCAAACTGGACAGCCTTTATTACCATTAGCATTTTTTGTTTTCTGGAAGATCAGTGTAAGTTGTCTGTCTGCTGTGTTTACAACAGGGAAGAAGGCACAATACCTTACATCCCAGAGCTTCCTGTCAGCACCGAGAACTTCATCAACTACAACCGCAGCATTTTCAATGTACGAGGCATTCACACTGCACCTGCCGGCCTGGAGTCCACGTCCTTAGTCTTGGTCTATGGCACTGGTGAGTCACTGCATTTCTTTTTCCCCCCAACATATGTCACACCACAATGTGCAGCTATGCATTTACACATGCTTGCACCTACTTTTTGCCCGTATTTTATTCCATAGAAAATTTGTAACTTTCTTAAGAAGAGATCTCACTCATGTACATATGGAGATGCAGAGGTTTTTTTTTTTGGCAAACCAAATTATTCCCATGCTTGCTATCACACACTTGCTCACATGCACAATTGTTAGCACTGATCACACACACCATTGTTTGTGAGGTTCCTATATAAAACACAATTGTTAGCACTGATCACACACACCATTGTTTGTGAGGCTCCTGTATAAACACAATTGTTAGCACTGATCCACACACACCATTGTTTGTGAGGTTCCTATATAAACACAATTGTCAGCACTGATCGCACACACCATTGTTTGTGAGGTTCCTATATAAACACAATTGTTAGCACTGATCACACACACCATTGTTTGTGAGGCTCCTGTATAAACACAATTGTTAGCACTGATCACACACACCATTGTTTGTGAGGTTCCTATTATAAACACAATTGTTAGCACTGATCACACACACCATTGTTTGTGAGGTTCCTATATAAACACAACTGTCAGCACTGATCACACACACCATTGTTTGTGAGGCTCTGTATAAACACAATTGTTAGCACTGATCACACACACATTGTTTGAGGTTCCTGTATAAACACAATTGTCAGCACTGATCACACACATACACACACCATTGTTTGTGAGGTTCCTATATAAACACAATTGTCAGCACTGATCACACACACCATGTTTGTGAGGTTTCTATATAAACACAATTGTTAGCACTGATCACACACACCATTGTTTGTGAGGTTCCTATATAAACACAACTGTCAGCATGATCACACACACCATTGTTTGTAGAGTTCCTATATAAACACAATTGTTAGCACTGATCACACACACCATTGTTTGTGAGGTTCCTGTATAAACACAATTGTCAGCACTGATCACACACACACACACACACTATTGTTTGTGAGCTTCCTATATAAACACAGTTGTAAGCACCGATCACACACACACACACACACCATTGTTTGTGAGGTTCCTATATAAACACAGTTGTAAGCACTGATCACGTACACCATTGTTTGTGAGGTTCCTATATAAACACAATTGTCAGCACTGATCACACACACACACACACACCATTGTTTGTGAGGTTTCTGTATAAACACAATTGTCAGCACTGATCATACACACACACACCATTGTTTGTGAGGTTCCTATACAAACACAATTGTCAGCACTGATCATACACACACACACCATTGTTTGTGAGGTTCCTATATAAACACAATTGTCAGCACTGATCACACACACACACACCATTGTTTGTGAGGTTTCTGTATAAACACAATTGTCAGCACTGATCATACACACGCACACCATTGTTTGTGAGGTTCCTATACAAACACAGTTGTAAGCACTGATCACACACACACACACCCCATTGTTTGTGAGGTTTCTATACAAACACAGTTGTAAGCATGATCACACACATACACACCATTGTTTGTGAGGTTTCTGTATAAACACAATTGTCAGCACTGATCATACACACACACACCATTGTTTGTGAGGTTTCTATACAAACACAGTTGTAAGCACTGATCACACACACACACACACACCATTGTTTGTGAGGTTTCTATACAAACACATTTGTAAGCACCGATCACGTACACCATTGTTTGTGAGGTTCCTATATAAACACAGTTGTAAGCACTGATCACGTACACCATTGTTTGTGAGGTTCCTGTATAAACACAATTGTCAGCACTGATCATACACACACACACCATTGTTTGTGAGGCTCCTATATAAACACATACAGTTTAAGTGCTGATTTTGCACATACATTTGAAAGTGCTGATTATGCACATACGTTTGAAAGTGCTGATTATGCACATATACGTTTGTTTGTAAGTGCTGATTATGCACATACGTTTGAAAATACTGATTATGCACACATGTTTGAAAGTGCTGATTATGCACATACGTTTGAAAGTACCGATTATGCACACATGTTTGAAAGTGCTGATTATGCACATACGTTTGAAAGTGCTGATTATGCACACATGTTTGAAAGTGCTGATTATGTACATACGTTTGAAAGTGCTGATTGTACTGGCACTCACACGTACCCTTTTATGGTGCTGATCCCATTCACCCACGTTTGCAAGTGCTGATCACACTCACATATGCACTTGAAAATGCTGATCTGATTCACACAGACATATTTGTAAGACTTGATCCCAGTCACACATGTTTGTAAGTGCTCATCACACAGTCACATGCCTGTTTTTAAGTACTCATCACACAGTCCCATGCCTGTTTTTAAGTGCTCATCACACAGTCCCATGCCTGTTTTTAAGTACTGATCACAGTCACACATGTTTGTAAGTGCTCATCACACAGTCCCATGCCTGTTTTTAAGTACTGATCACAGTCACAAACACACATTTGTTGGCCCTGAATTTCATTACATGTATTTTATGTATGTACAGATAAAATTTATGAACTAGCAGCCCTTTTGGGTACTACAAAATCACTGACCTTTACATACAGACTGGAATTTTAAGTGGCAGGGTTAATTTCTGAAGGACCAACACCTGTTACCAACTTCTATTGCTTAGGGTACCTGGCTCCTCGGGCCTGCAGACAGATGTCACGACCCAGCAGTAGCAAGACTGGTCAATAGGAATGGATAAGAACAAGGAACAGGGCCAGTGTAAGAGCTGTGGACAAATTGGAGCTGAATAAAAAAGCTGTAAGAAATTGACGGCATGTGAGGGATGTAACAACAATCTTGATGGAAGCCAGAGTTGGTTACATCCACACCCATGTCAGGTGATGTGGCAGACAGGGGTTCATATCCCAGATGGCCATATAGAACTGCTGCACCGCTACGTTGACCCCACCAAGTGAGAACCAGTTGGCTTTCTTGCTTCCAGACAAAATTATGATTACGTTCAAATTTATCTCCATCAGTTATCAAGGAATTTGAAGCTTTAACTCCATCTCTTTTAAGTTTCTTCCCTTTTTGATTTTGCCTATCGGTTTTAATATGTGAATTCCTGTTCCTCAGTTTGGGTTTTAAAAGGTGTGTTGACTGGACATGGCTGTAGGACGTCACCTGCTGCGTTTGAAAAGGTCTGTTGATTGGACATGGCTGTAGGACGTCACCTGCTGCGTTTGAAAAGGTCTGTTGATTGGACATGGCTGTAGGACGTCACCTGCTGGGTTTGAAAAGGTCTGTTGATTGGACATGGTTACATGCTGTCACCTATTGGGTTTTAACCTCTTCCCTGCTTGCCCCGTGTCTATTACGGGGTCGTTTCCGCGATCCTGTACGCCCGTAACCGTGTCTATTACGGGGTATCTTCGTCATCGAAATTTCGAAAATCGGCACGGGAAATAACCCTAAAAATTGTCCCTGACTCTACTGGGGGTGTTTAAATAACAGTTTCTATCCCTTTATCGGTTGTACTGAAGTATTAGTAAATTGTCGGTTTAGTATTCAAGAAGGGTCGAGCTGATTATCATAATCAAGATGGCGGATCAGAGACGAAGCTCGACATGGCGACCTGTTTTGAAGCGCTATAGCGCACTGGAAGTTTTAGATGAAGTGTTGAATGATATTGATGGTGGTGACGAAGACTTCCAAGCATCAGGTGACAGTGATAGTGATGAGGGAGAGACGGACGGTAACCAGCACCATCCACTTTTGTCGGAACTCGTGGCGGTCACGAAGAAGAAGGCCCGGACTTCGGCCACGTGATGTTTGGTCAAGAGCGATACCGGCCATGATTCCGACCAAGAATCAGAACCAGAGCCGATTCCAGCACCAGCACAGCACCCCCTACTGTCATGAGAGGTCGTGGTAGGGGCAGGGGAAGAGCTAGAGGCACTGGACAGCATCAAATAAGGGGGCGTGGCAGAGGGCGTGGAGCTTGACAATCTTGCCCCCACTATTCCATTCCAAATCAGTGGGAACTGATGGGAATCGTGCGACTGCCTGCAATTGAGCTGTACTGGTCGAAGAAGGTGCTGTACCGCATTCCAGTCTTCAGCTCAGTAATGACAAGAAACAGATTTCAAGTAAGTTTCTTTACTCTCTCCGAGTCTCTCTCTCTGTTTACTTGTTCTCATTTTCCTTCCACCCTCCCTCTCCAGCTCCTTTCTATGTCTAAGTCTTTCTTTTTAGCATTACAATAGATGAGGATGATGTGTGTGTGTGTGTGTGTGTGTGTGTGTGTGTGTGTGTGTGTGTGTGTGTGCTTCTCTGTAATGTGTGTGTGTGCTTCTCTGTAATGTGTGTGTGTGCGCTTCTGTTTTGTGTGTGTGTGCTTCTGTGGTGTGTGTGTGTGTGTGTGTGTGTGCTTCTATGTGGTGTATTTGTGTGTCATTGTTTATGGTGTGTGTGTGTGTGTGTGTGTGCTTCTATGTGGTGTGTATGTGTGTATACTTCTATGTGGTGTATTTGTGTGTCATTGTTTATGGTGTGTGTGTGTGTGTGTGTACAAATGTTTGTATGTGTACTTGATTGTTTCTGGTGTGTGTGTGTGTGTGTGTGTGTGTGTGTGTGTGTGTGTTTGCTTGTTTACACACACTGATCAAATGTTTTCAATCCTATTTAGATCATCCTACAATTTATCCATTTTCACGACAACTCTGCGATGCCACCACCAGACCATACCCAGTATGACCGGCTGTACAAGATCCGCCCAGTACTGGACCACTCCATGAAAGATTTCAGGAGGTGTATGAGCCACGGTGAGTGGTGTGTGTGGATGAAAGCCTACTCCTTTGGAAGGGTAGGCTTATATTTTGCCAATACATCCCCTCAAGCGTGTCAGGTTCGTGATCAAGTTATACCTCTGCTACTGGTCCGACGATGAAGTGAGGCTGATGGAGAGGCATTTCATGTTCCCCATCCCACCAACACCCAACGAGGCAGCACCACAGAGGGCCTGCAGGGTCTGCACCAAGAAGCTGAAGATCAGGCGTGATGTGCGGTCCCACTGCCCTCCTGTCCCTCCAAGCCTGCACTGTGCTATCCACAGTGCTACATGGATTATCACACTAAGTTCAACTACTGGGAGTAGTGTGGATCCTGTAGCACAGCTTAGTTTTGCAGTGCATTTTTTTTTCATAGATCTTCTTCAGTTAGTCAGTGCGTGCTTTTATCTCTGTGTTTTTATATTCTTGAGTGCGTGTGTGTTTTTCTTTTTGTTCATCTTCATGGTGGTGTTTCTTCTGAAACTCTGATTCATTCATGAGAGTGACCAGACTGTTCAACTGGTGGAAATAATCAGACTGGGTTTATATTAGTGAGGCTGCTCAACCCAAGAACAACCCCAGAAAACCTGCGAGATGTACAGAAAGAAGTACTGGATTAGTGTACAGACATGTACTAAGTGAGTACCAGATGTTTCTCCTCGCATCCAGTGAACACTAACATCAGTTTTTCTAGTGTTTTGTGTGGTTTTATATACAGCAATATGACTGTTTTTCTTTTGAAACTGTCATAAGATTTGATTTCATCAAATTTTACTGTTTACTAACAAAATCTTATTACTAGTACACCAGGTTATAGCCAAAGATGCAAGAAAAAACAAGCAAAAGATGTAAGACTTCTTGTCTGAGTAAATGAGTCGGTAGTGATCACATCAGTAAACCTACTGCAAAAGGCAAAATTTGGTCCCTTTGTCTGGATTATGGTACCTACAATGATATATGTATGTATTATCACACAGAACAGACTTTGCTGGCATTCATATCAATGCCAGATGTTTATATTATGTTCAGTCAATTCTAACATCATTTTTTTCAAAGTTTTGTATGGTTTGATGAGCTGCAATGTATGTGTGTGTGCCCAAAAACAGTCATTTCATTACTAAAAAAAGTTGGTTTTGTTACTTTTTGCCATATTACTTATCAACAAAATCAAAATGTAATGACATCACATCATGCCACAAGGTATAAGGGGAAAACTGCAAAACAATCTAAGAGATATCTCAATAAATGAATGAGTAGTGAACAGATGAGTGAACCTACTGTCAAAAGCAGAATTCTGTCCCTTTACCTTGGGATTGGGGTACCCCCAAAGATGTATGTATTACCACACAGAAGATGATTTGCTGGCAATGATATCAATACCAGATGTTTGTATGATGTTCAGGCAATACTCACACCAATTTTTTCTATGTGTTGTGTGGTTTGATGTGTTGCAGTGTGTATGTGTGTGCTCGAACACTGTCATTTTATAACAAAAACATGTTGATTGTGTTACTTTTTACTATACTAGTGCCACCAAAATCAAAATATTATGATACCACATAATACCTCATGCTATTAGGAGGAAAAACTGCAAACTATCTAACAGATATCTCAATAAATGAATGAGTAGTGAACAGATACGTGAACCTACCACAAAAATCAAAATTCTGTCCCTTTACTCCTGAATTGGGGTAACCCCAGTGATGCATGTATTACACATAAAAGAACATTTGATTGGAATGATATCAATACCAGATGTTTGTATGATGCTCAGCCAATACAAACACCCATTTTTTCATTGTTTTGTGTGGTTTGATGTGTTTCAATGTGTGTGTGTATGTTCAAAAACAATTATTTTATTTCAAAAAAGTTTATCATAATACTTTTACCAAACTATTTGGCAACAGAATCAAAATATTATGAGATCTCATTATAGACCAGGCACTAAGGAAGAATCATGCAGAAAATCTAAGACATATCTCCATAAATGAATGAGTATTGAACAGATTAGTGAACCTACACTAAAGCAAAATTCTGTCCCTTTACCCTGGGATTGGGGTACCCCTAATTATGCATGTGTTACCACACAGAAAAACATTTGCTGGCAGTAATATGAATACCAGATGTTTGTATAATGTTCAGTCAATAAAATCACCAGTTTTTTCACTTTTCTCTTTGGTTTGATGTGCTGCAATGTGTGTGCGTATGCAGAAAAAGTGTCAATTTATTACAAAAATGGTTGATTATATTGATTTTTATCATACTTATGACCAGCCAAATCAAATTATTATGACACCACATCATAGCAGAGGGTATAAGAAAAAAACATGCAAAAACTCTAAGAGATATCTCAATAAATGAATGAGTAGTGAACAGATGATGTGAACCTACTGCAAAAAGCAAAATTTGGCCCGGCACACAGCAATACAGAAAGCACTTATACTGTGGCAGGGAAGGGGTTAAAAGGTTTGTTGACTGGACATGGTTGTAGGCTGTCACCTGCTTGGTTTTAAAAGGTTTGTTGATTGGATATGGTTGTAGGCTGTCACCTGCTGCCCTGGAGATGGACAGGTCAAGGGTCAAGGTGGCAGGGAAAATGCCCATGTTTATGAAGGCCATCTGCTATGTTTTGACCTAGCATGGTTCTGTGGCCGAGGTAACCATGTACCATTCCGGAAGTGATTTTTTTGTCTTTGTTGTGTTTCAGACATATTGTACACCCGTGTGATGCCGTCCAAGATGTTTGATGTCCTGAAGGAGGACTTTGACTACGTGTTCATTGCTGCCGTGTTAGCCATCATGATCGTCGTCTCCATTATATCCCAGAAGTTGGCGGCCAGGAAGGCACTGAAGCGTGCATGGAAGTAGACTGGCGATGGCCGGGTTGATGTGTGTGAATGTGGGTTGTGTGCGATTGTGAAGAATAATTTCTTTAAGAAATTGTCCGAGGACAGTAGACAGGTAGTCTTTGTGGGGAGTATGTCAGTCTGTGTTTTAAAGCACCGTGTCAGTCTGGATATTGTTTGTTATGACTGCATGGGTTTCTTAGCTGTGGATGTCAGTCGGGATATTGTTTGTTATGACTGCGTGGGTTTCTTAGCTGTGGATGTCAGTCTGGATATTGTTTGTTATGACTGCGTGGGTTTCTTAGCTGTGGATGTCAGTCAGGATATTGTTTGTTATGACTGCGTGGGTTTCTTAGCTGTGGATGTCAGACAGGATATTGTTTGTTATGACTGCGTGGGTTTCTTAGCTGTGGATGTCAGTCAGGATATTGTTTGTTATGACTGCGTGGGTTTCTTAGCTGTGGATGTCAGTCAGGAAATTGTTTGTTATGACTGCGTGGGTTTCTTAGCTGTGGATGTCAGTCTGGATATTGTTTGTTATGACTGCGTGGGTTTCTTAGCTGTGGATGTCAGTCAGGAAATTGTTTGTTATGACTGCGTGGGTTTCTTAGCTGTGGATGTCAGTCAGGATATTGTTTGTTATGACTGCGTGGGTTTCTTAGCTGTGGATGTGGAATGGAGGACAGGCTGCTGTTTGGGGTGAGAACCAAGATGTATTGGCTTGTCTGCGAGTTGAAGGGATGGTATGCGTGTTGTATTGAGGGGAAGCATGTGTGTGATCGTTCTACTTGTATGTAAAAAAAAAAAGGGGCGGTTTTCCTCGGCACCAGTGTGTGTGTGTGTGCATGTGTGTGTGTAAAATGACCTGCATTGGGAAGTGCCCATCTGTTTCTTGTGAACATGGTGCCAGTTGTTTTCTTGTGTGTATGCATTTCTTTTTCCTTTCTTTTTATACACTTGGTGTTCTTTTCACTCTCATCTTGTGACTCGGTGTACTCGGATACATACACAAGACTTTTCTTGTTGCGAATGTTTGTATGTGGCACTTTAACTATCATCCTTCAGAATCGATACTAGGTATATTTGCTTTTCCCCCATAATAGCATTGAGGCACAGTTGAGAATACGACATGTGGCTGTTCAAGCAAGCAGTGTGAAAGTACCAGTCGGCTGAATGTCACTGATGTCAGGATTTGTTTTAGCAAATGTATGACTGATGAGAAAGTAAATTTGGTTATGTGATTAGAATATTTGTTGACCTGTAACGGGTGTGTGAATGAAAATTTTTTAACACAAAATCTAACATTCTATACCTTTTTTTTCATTTTTCTCTATTCCTTGTAGTCGGTTGGATTCAAGACGTGGTGCTAGCAAACTTGAATCATTTAGCATAGTCATACGTGTTCAACTCAAGACACACACTTGTAACGGTCAGTTCTGTCGTTTGGCAGTACATTACTGTGTACCGTTTCCATCTATAAGCCTTTTCCATGCTGGGTTCACAGCTCTTTGAAGCTATGGAGATCATTTGTTCTGTAGTGAATACAGCACCACCGTCTTCTACATAGCAACAATGCAGAAAGAACAGTTCTTGTTTTCCACTATACCAGGGACCACAGAGCTTGATCACAGAGGGGGCAATTTATCTGGCTAAAGCAGGGTATATTTGCCGATTGTCATGTGAAGGAAAGAAATGTTAGCAAGATCAAAGTATGGGTGTTCTTCATATAATGCTGTAAAAACATGATCAAAATGTGATCGGTATTAGGTCGAGGGGCGCAAGAGGAAAGAAATGTTAGCAAGATCAAAGTATGGGTGTTCTTCATATAATGCTGTAAAAACATGATCAAAATGTTATCGGTATTAGGTCGAGTGGCGCAAGAGGAAAGAAATGTTAGCAAGATCAAAGTATGGGTGTTCTTCATATAATGCTGTAAAAACATGATCAAAATGTGATCGGTATTAGGTCGAGTGGCGCAAGAGGAAAGAAATGTTAGCAAGATCAAAGTATGGTGTTCTTCATATAATGCTGTAAAAACATGATCAAAATGTGATCGGTATTAGGTCGAGTGGCGCAAGAGGAAAGAAATGTGAGCTGTTGCACCAAAACACTCATAGTAAGATGAAGGAAGAAATGTGAGCTGTTGCACCAAAACACTCATAGTAAGATGAAGGAGAAATGTGAGCTGTTGCACCAAAACACTCATAGTAAGATGAAAGAAGAAATGTGAGCTGTTGCACCAAAACACTCATAGTAAGATGAAGGAAGAAATGTGAGCTGTTGCACCAAAACACTCATAGTAAGATGAAGGAAGAAATGTGAGCTGTTGCACCAAAACACTCATAGTAAGATGAAGGAAGAAATGTGAGCTGTTGCACCAAAACACTCATAGTAAGATGAAGGAAGAAATGTGAGCTGTTGCACCAAAACACTCATAGTAAGATGAAGGAAGAAATGTGAGCTGTTGCACCAAAACACTCATAGTAAGATGAAGGAAGAAATGTGAGCTGTTGCACCAAAACACTCATAGTAAGATGAAGGAAGAAATGTGAGCTGTTGCACCAAAACACTCATAGTAAGATGAAGGAAGAAATGTGAGCTGTTGCACCAAAACACTCATAGTAAGATGAAGGAAGAAATGTGAGCTGTTGCACCAAAACCTCATAGTCTCTTTTTTTTTTTAGACGATCCGTGTTTTGGAAACTTTTGGGAGACAAGCATCATATCCAGATGTGACCATGTCTGGACACCCTCCACCTTGGTGATTATTTCTTCACTATATGTCATCTCTACTTGTCTCCCTGTTTGTCGGCAAACTGTATTCAGGTTCACAAAAGCTTGTTGTAAAGTTCTTTCTAAATGGGTGTGATGTGTGAAAATCTATGTTCATTCCATAAATATCATGGATTTCAAAGTCTTTGGTCCTGATTTGCCTGTGGATGTGTGTAAGACAAAAGCAGATGACAGTGTGGATATCAGAATAGAATAACGAGAAGTAAAATTGTAAATGAATATAGAGAATGGGAAAAAAACAGAGGGTCACATGCAGGTACATGATTTTTTATTTTGGAAGTATCCTTTTCTTCATACCACTCTTATTACCTAAACATGTAGTGACTCGGCAAACTTGCAGAATACAAAGCGATATGCACAATATGCTCGTTCCTTGCAAACAATCAGAATACCACCATTCACATGGAGAATATCTGATAATTTGTACATCCCCCATTCTCCATCCTAGTTCACCTCTCTCCCCTTTTCCTTTGCAAATGACACTTTAAAAAGGGGAGGGGGGGGGGGACTCCTATCAATCTTGTACCTTTCTCTTCCATGAAAACCTACAGACTGACAGGTAATAGTGCGTACTCACATCACAAGTCTGCAAACATAAATATGGTCATGTCAACATGCACTGTGCGCAGCGAACACAGAATTCAAACATGTACATGAAACAGTATTTCAAAACAAGCCTGTTTTCTGGTGTGCATGAATACATGCAGCTGTCAGTCTATAGGACGTCGGTGGTAGTTCAGAATTCTAACAAAATCAGCTAGACATTTAACCAGCTTTCACTGCAGCATACGTTGTGATACAAATAAAGGCTATGATCAACAAAAAAAAGACTTCGTCACTGTGAATTAGGTTGTGATACAAATAAAGCTATGATCAACAAAATAAAGACTGCGTCACTGTGAATTAGGTTGTGATACAAATGAAGGCTATGATCAAGAAAAAAAGATTGCGTCAATGTGAATTCCAATATACTGACTTCAGCTTCATGTTAGCTTCAGGTAGACACGTTCCCATCATTGCTTATTGTTGCATTAGTATTGGAGAATGGCATACAATACATTTTGACAGATAATTTGATTTGAATTAGAGTCCACCTCCCAACCCCCCTTTCTACACCCTCTTTTCCACCTACCAACATTAAGTATACACACAATACTTAAAATAAACTGCTTGTACATACAAAACTTCAGGCATACACATGCTGCACACACACATCTCTAAGCAAAGACAACACTGCCTTGATTATCCCATAGGTCAGAAGATGAAAACAAGACTGGTCTACACTGCCTTGATTATCCCATAGGTCAGAAGATGAAAACAACACTGGTCTACACTGCCTTGATTATCCCATAGGTCAGAAGATGAAAACACTGGTCTACACTGGCACTTTTATTTGTTCTTTTTTTCTTTTATTGTTAAAATTGCAGGCATCTGTGTCTGCCTCCCCTCTAACCTTGCATGTATAAACAGAGTACACACAAAGCACTGATGCACTGGTACCATGGTAAGCAGCAGTGGCTTACACATTTTCCCCTTTACATAAAGTGGAAAAACAATTGCCACTTATGCTGGATTTGGTTGTTTATATCTGTGTATTACAAAATCATACCACACATTATACAGTTTGAAATTATTGGTGTAATCAGTTTACTCATGTAACAATAATCACATAATATCTGAAACTGACATTGTAACAAACATCTACAGTTTGTTCATTGCATTATTACTATAGTAAGCAACAGTGGCTTACAAATTTTCCCCTTCACATAAAGTGGAAAAACAATTGCCACTTATGCTGATTTGGTTGTTTATATCGTGTATTACAAAATCATACCACACATTATACAATTTGAAATTATTGTGTAATCAGTTTTTCTCGTATAACAATACTGACATTGTAACAAACATCTACAGTTAGTTCATTTCGCACATAATTTTCAACTTGCCTTTTTCTTTAGAGACTTTCAACAATCTGGACAGACACACCACTGGTGACGGCCACCAGCAGAGTGCAGCACTGTGTCAGAGAGGTGGCCAATCACAGTCTGGATGACACACCACTGGTGACGGCCACCAGCAGAGTGCAGCACTGTGTCAGAGAGGTGGCCAGCCAATCACAGTCTGGATGACACACCACTGGTGACGGCCACCAGCAGAGTGCAGCACTGTGTCAGAGAGGTGGCCAGCCAATCACAGTCTGGATGACACACCAGGGTTAGGGCCTTTCCAGGCTCATCTGTACCACAAAGTCAGAGAAAGCAACGGCATTAGAACTAAACATGTACACACTCTACACCAAGTGGCATGTATTTCATACACATAATCGGTGTCATCATAATGAGCAACATTCTTTCAATATACATGTATTTTTTCATAATTCTAACCCACTAAACATTGTTCATAAACACACTCATACATGCACACATTTACAGAATTCAACCATGATGGATTCCTTGTGTACCTTGACTAAAGGGCAACAACTCTAACTCTCAGCTGAGTTTTTTTCTTCAACAAACATGCCAATAAATAGGAACAATGGCAGTGATTATAGACTCTGAAATATTAACCATCCAAAAAAAAAGAAAAGGGAAGCACCTTTTTATCTGTTGTTTCAGAAAGATCAGGTAGCCCACTGTGCTGCACTATGATAAAGATCACGCCCCCCCCCCCCCCCCCTCTTCTGCTTTAAAAAAAAAATTGGAAGACTTGTACACATTATTTTTGTAAAAAGTACACTCACTTTTGTAAAAAGTACACTCATTTTTGTTGAAGAATACACTTCTAGCAGTTTTAGGGTAAACAGGTCTGATACATGCCTGAAATTGAAAAGAATATACACACTCTCTCTTTTGAGTCCCCAAAACGCATGCATTCATATTCTCACACACATACACACCAGGGGCATTGATTCATGAGTTGAGACTGGGATCCAAGTATGGGATAATCTTGGCAGTCTGAGACTGAAATACATAGCATACTGATTCACCCACTGTCTGAAGTGACGCAATTCAGAAGGCATATCTATGCACACGCATGTACACAGCAGCACACATCGTCTTGTTACACATGCCCTCTCACCTATAACCATTGCTAGGATAGGAAATCGGTCAGCACCAAAGAAAACTTCCTTCTGTCCTTTGATATGGGCCACAATAAACGGAGCTCCAAAACACTGGAAAAAAACAACACTTTCCTCACTGAATATAAAATACACATGAAGGAGTGAAAATATGGCCATCATCATAAATCTAGTTTCCTGAAAACAATTAACAGATTTCCGATTAACATACCTCAATCTTTGTTTCTGCTTACCATTTTGCAAAATCATTTAAATTCTTATTTGTTTTCATGTGACATAATGCTTTAAACACGCACACACACACACACACACACACACACACACACACGCCAAGACACACACACATTAACCAGTGTGTATTTTCTGTCAGAATGACAACACAAATTGGGTGTTTTCTTCTTCTTTGATATATACACAAGTACATGGAAATGCTGAATCTGCTTTAATAAAGAGTATCTAGTGTGCACACATTCTACTACATGATCATCATCTGGAGTCCCAGCTTGCCAAACATTCTCACACTTTTGAGGATAAACAAAAGAGTTGTCAGGATAAACAAAAGAGTCACGTGCCTTTTCTCAACATGGGAGCTAAAGCTACCATAGTTGTTTATGAAGATAATCAAATGATTTTTCAAATACAACTCTAGTTTTCATCTTGACCTGTTGACCCTCCTGCATTCACACATCTCGCCCAGAAAACCCTTCTTGGGATTTATCTTCCTTCAGATTTTTTTCCCCTCAAAAATGCTTCTTTCCCCAAATACACAGTACAGTTCAGTAGAAATACTTCCTAAACAATCATATATGTGGCGTGAGTAATCGTGACTTTGTCCCGCTTTACTTTGCACATTAGTCTACATGTGGCATGCAGCTGTTAGGTCCTTTGTTGTACCTTCAAAGTAGTGTCACTAAAACGTCCTCTTACCTTAGCTTGTCCTGCTACTCCTAGCAGAACTCCTTCCTCTGTAATTCATTTGAAATGTCCATTATGTCACCGACAAAGTTACCACCTACACAAGAACAGATGTGACTGTACGAATTTCCAGTCATAAACTCAAACTATAACCATCACGAACATATATGAACTCTGCACAATTCTCAAAAAGATATCATCAAAATCTAATGATTTTATGTTAACTGGGAGCCTGAATGCGGTTTAGTGTTTAAACTTTCGGTGCTTACTTACTTAGGCCCATAGCTCAAGGGCGAGCATAGGCCACGGACAACACTCCGACCGCCATCACACTCAGTTCTGGGCTGCTCGCTGTATGCCTGTCCAGTTGGTCCCCTGCCTCTTTATCTCTGCCTCAGTGTCTCGCCTCCAGCTGCTGCGAGGTTGGCCTCTCTTCCTTTTCCCCTGCAGGTTCCATGTCAGGGCTTGGTGTTTGGTGTTGGATGCTGGCTTCATAAGAGTGTCCAATCCAGCCCCACTTCCTCCGGAGAATCTGCTTGGCCACTGGTTCCTGTCCTGCTTGCTTCCAAAGATCTTCACTGGTGATCTTCTCTGGCCATCTGATCTTGAAGATGCGCCTCAGACAGGTGTGGAAGAAGGTCTGAATTTTTTGCTTTATTGCCTTGGTCATTCTCCAAGTCTCGCAGCCGTTAAGCAAACTTCTGGTGCTGTCACAATGTCAAAACTTTGTTTACGGTATGTCAGAGAGGCAGATTTTTTAACGGTGAGTCAGCCAGATAGCACAAGCTGATGTCGGTGAAACTATCCAAACAGATAACAAATAGACTGCACTAGGCTGGACTTGTAAGACTTTTTCCAACAAACCTGATTTTACAAATCTGGATTTGGGTTCAATGTCAAACAATGATCGACACAGCTGGCTCCCACCAAGACTGACAGTGGCAGCGTAGCCTTCTTCTTGCCCTTCTTCTCACTCCGCTCTGTGGCCAGTCACTGGGGTGGCACTCTGAACAACAGTTCACAGGTTCCTCCAGGTCTGCTGGGTGTGTGTCCAGGCTGAGGTCTCACAGGTTCCTCCAGGTCTGCTGGGTGTGTGTCCAGGCTGAGGTCTCACAGGTTCCTCCAGTCTGCTGGGTGTGTGTCCAGGCTGAGGTCTCACAGGTTCCTCCAGGTCTGCTGGGTGTGTGTCCAGGCTGAGGTCTCTGCCAATGGTTGCCCTTGGTCTACTCTGCAGTGCTCAGTCCATTGTTCTGTCTTCAGTCAACTTCTCTCCCTTTTCTTGATCCACTCTGCAGTGCTGTCAGTCCATTGTTCTGTCTTCAGTCAACTTCTCTCCCTTTTCTTGGTCCACTGCAGTGCTGTCAGTCCACTGTTCTGTCTTCAGTCAACTTCTCTCCCTTTTCTACTCTCTGGAAAACTGTTTCAGAGCAAGTGCTACAATTTGTTTTGGCCGTACCAATGTGGTTTTCTTTTTCTGAAATGACATCAGCAGATCTTCCTACAGTCTGATGTGCTGTTAATGTTTTGCCACACTGTTCATTGGTGAGTAAATGACATCAGCAGATCTTCCTATAGTCTGACTGCTGCTTGATGTTTTGCCACACTTGTTCATTGGTGATGTAAATAACATCAGCAGATCTTCCTATAGTCTGATTGCTGCTTGATGTTTTGCCACACTTGTTCACTGGTGATGTGATCAGTATAGTCTGATGATTAGTATCTTGCTGGAACATCCTATTTCCATTACCAATTCTTTCCAGAATTCCAGCTATGTCCATATCTGATATGCCTAAAGTAAAACAATGTACCAGTGCATGCTGGAGCCTGACCTGGTGTTTAATGGAGGTGTTGTCATTGCTGCCCTGGAGGATCTGGAGCCTGACCTGGTGTTTAAGGGAGGTGTTGTCATTGCTGCCCTGGAGGATCTGGAGCCTGATCTGGTGTTTTAGGGAGGTGTTGTCATTGCTGCCCTGGAGGATCTGGAGCTGACCTGGTGTTTTAGGGAGGTGTTATCATTGCTGCCCTGGAGGATCTGGAGCCTGACCTGGTGTTTAAGGGAAATGTCATTGCTGCCCTGGAGGATCTGGAGCCTGACCTGGTGTTTAATGGAGGTGTTGTCATTGCTGCCCTAGAGGATCTGGAGCCTGATCTGGTGTTTAATGGAGGTGTTATCATTGCTGCCCTGGAGGATCTGGAGCCTGACCTGGTGTTTAAGGGAGGTGTTGTCATTGCTGCCCTGGAGGATCTGGAACCTGATCTGGTGTTTTTAAGGGAGGTGTTGTCATTGCTGCCGTGGAGGATCTGGAGTCTGACCGGGTGTTTAAGGGAGGTGTTGTCATTGCTGCCCTGGAGATCTGGAGCCTGACCTGGTGTTTAAGGGAGGTGTTTGTCATTGCTGCCCTGGAGGACCTGGAGCCTGACCTGGTGTTTAAGGTAGGTGTTGTCATTGCTGCCTGGAGGATCTGGAGCCTGACCTGGTGTTCAAAGGGAGGTGTTATCGTTGCTGCCCTGGAGGATCTGGAGCCTGACCTGGTGTTTTAATGGAGGTGTTGTCATTGCTGCCCTGGAGGATCTGGAGCCTGATCTGGTGTTTAATGGAGGTGTTATCGTTGCTGCCCTGGAGGACCTGGAGCCTGATCTGGTGTTTAAGGGAGGTGTTGTCATTGCTGCCCTGGAGGATCTGGAACCTGACCTGGTGTTTAAGGGTGTTATCATTGCTGCCCTGGAGGATCTGGAGCCTGATCTGGTGTTTTAAGGGAGGTGTTGTCATTGCTGCCCTGGAGGATCTGGAGTCTGACCGGGTGTTTAAGGGAGGTGTTGTCATTGCTGCCCTGGAGGTCTGGAGCCTGACCTGGTGTTTAAGGGAGGTGTCATTGCTGCCCTGGAGGACCTGGAGCCTGACCTGGTGTTTAAGGTAGGTGTTGTCATTGCTGCCCTGGAGGATCTGGAGCCTGACCTGGTGTTTAAAGGGAGGTGTTATCGTTGCTGCCCTGGAGGATCTGGAGCCTGACCTGGTGTTTTTAATGGAGGTGTTGTCATTGCTGCCCTGGAGGATCTGGAGCCTGATCTGGTGTTTAATGGAGGTGTTATCGTTGCTGCCCTGGAGGACCTGGAGCCTGATCTGGTGTTTAAGGGAGGTGTTGTCATTGCTGCCCTGAGGATCTGGAACCTGACCTGGTGTTTAAGGGAGGTGTTATCATTGCTGCCCTGGAGGATCTGGAGCCTGACCTGGTGTTTAAGGGAGGTGTTGTCATTGCTGCCCTGGAGGATCTGGAGTCTGACCGGGTTTTTAAGGGAGGTGTTGTCATTGCTGCCCTGGAGGATCTGGAGCCTGACCTGGTGTTTAAGGGAGGTGTTGTCATTGCTGCCCTGGAGGACCTGGAGCCTGACCTGGTGTTTAAGGTAGGTGTTGTCATTGCTGCCCTGGAGGATCTGGAGCCTGACCTTGTGTTTAAAGGGAGGTGTTATCGTTTGCTGCCCTGGAGGATCTGGAGCCTGACCTGGTGTTTTAATGGAGGTGTTGTCATTGCTGCCCTGGAGGATCTGGAGCCTGATCTGGTGTTTAATGGAGGTGTTATCGTTGCTGCCCTGGAGGACCTGGAGCCTGATCTGGTGTTTAAGGGAGGTGTTGTCATTGCTGCCCTGGAGGATCTGGAGCCTCACCTGGTGTTTAAGGGAGGTGTTGTCATTGCTGCCCTGGAGGATCTGGAGCCTGATCTGGTGTTTCAGGGAGGTGTTGTCATTGCTGCCCTGGAGGATCTGGAGCCTGATCTGGTGTTTAAGGGAGGTGTTATCGCTGCTGCCCTGGAGGATCTGGAGCCTGACCTGGTGTTTTAAGGGAGGTGTTATCATTGCTGCCCTAGAGGATCTGGAGCCTGATCTGGTGTTTAAGGGAGGTGTTGTCATTGCTGCCCTGGAGGACCTGGAGCCTGATCTGGTGTTTAAAGGAGGTGTTATCGCTGCTGCCCTGGAGGATCTGGAGCCTGATGTTGTGTTCAGGGGAGGTGTTATCGTTGCTGCCCTGGAGAGGATTTCTGGTGTGGACCCCTCATTGCTAATGATGGATCCCAGGTAAGTGAACTACTGAATAGCTCCTACCTAGCCTCTATGTCGTTGCTAATGATGGATCCCAGGTAACTGAACTACTGAATAGCTCCCACATAGCCTCTATGTCATTGCTAATGATGGATCCCAGGTAAGTGAACTACTGAATAGCTCCCACATAGCCTCTATGTCATTGCTAATGATGGATCCCAGGTAACTGAACGACTGGATAGCTCCTATCTAGCCTCTATGTGAAACTTACACGAAGTTTTCCATTCACAAACCCCGATCCCCTGCGCAACCATCTTTGTCTTGCAAGTAAACTAGTCCCCAGATATGCTGCCATATCTAGCTAACCCTCACAACTGGGAAGAATGGGCCCCATCCACACTCGCAAGAATTGTAGCCTCCCACATTCATCAAACTGCTCACTCTGATCATTTGCCAATAGTCGTTTTCTTATCCTATCAGATTGTTAACTAACACACGTCAATGCCTGTCAATGTTCAGCTGATCAGCTGCAGATGAGTAGTAAATGCAAGAGGGTTAGTCTGCAGTAAACTCAGGCATGCAAATGAAGAGACAAGCGAACAACTAACGCCCAAGTCCAAAGCCTCCTGGGTTGTGGCCTTGAGTTTGTCCTTGACCTCCGGTGAGTGCATGCGTGACAACGCGTCTTTTATGACGGCCTCGCTCATTCCTGCCCTGATGGCGGCCTGCAGAACAAGCAGATTCTCATGTGGCTTTCTGTCCACGGCTTATTCATGAGCAGTGTTTTCATCCTAATAAAGACATGCTTACAAAGAAAGTCCTAAATGTTCTCAGTAGATTAATATATGACCATCCATCACAACACTATAGGACCATCCATCACAACACTATAGGACCATCCATCACACATATATGACCATCCATCACACTATATGACCATCACAACACTATATTACCATCCATCAAAAACACTATATGACCATCACAACACTATTTTGACCATCCATCACACTATATGACCATCCATCACACACTATAGGACCATACATCACTATATGACCATCACAACACTATATGACCATCATCACAACACTATATGACCATCATCACAACACTATATGACCATCACAACACTATAGGACCATACATCACAACACTATATGACCATCCATCACAACACTATAGGACCATCCATCACAACACTATATGACCATCCATCACACTATATGACCATCCATCACACTATATGACCATCCATCACACTATATGACCATCCATCACAAACACTATATGACCATCCATCACAACACTATATGACCATCCATCACAACACTATATGACCATTCATCACACTATATAACCATCCATCACACTATATGACCATCCATCACACTATATGACCATCCATCACAACACTATATGACCATCCATCACACATATGACCATCCATCACACTATATGACCATCCATCACACTATATGACCATCCATCACAACACTATATGACCATTCATCACACTATATGACCATCCATCACAACACTATATGACCATCCATCACACTATATGACCATCCATCACACTATATGACCATCCATCACAACACTATATGACCATCACAACACTATATGACCATCCATCACACTATATGACCATCCATCACACTATATGACCATCCATCACACTATATGACCATCCATCACAACACTATATGAACCATTCATCACACTATATGACCATCCATCACAACACTATATGACCATCCATCACACTATATGACCATCCATCACAACACTATATGACCATCCATCACAACACTATATGACCATCCATCACACTATATGACCATCCATCACAACACTATATGACCATCCATCCACACTATATGACCATCCATCACACTATATGACCATCACAACACTATATGACCATCCATCACACTATATGACCATCACAACACTATATGACCATCCATCACAACACTATATGACCATCCATCCAACACTATATGACCATCCATCACAACACTATATGACCATCCATCACAACACTAATATGACCATCAATCACACAAATATGACCATCCATCACACACTATATGACCATCCATCACACTATATGACCATCCATCACACTATATGACCATCCATCACACTATATGACCATCACACATATGACCATCCATCACACATACACTATATGACCATCCATCACACTATATGACCATCCATCACAACACTATATGACCATCCATCACACTATATGACCATCCATCACAACACTAATATATCACACATCCATCCACATACACTATGCATCCATCACACTATATGACCATCCATCACACTATATGACCATCCATCACAACATATATGACCATCCTCATGACACTATATGACCTTTCCTCACACTATAGACCATCCATCACACTATATGACCATCCATCACCACTAATGACCATCCATCACACACTATATGACCATCCATCACAACACTATATGACCATCCATCACACTAATGACCATCCATCACAAAACTATATGACCATCCATCACAAAACTATATGACCACCATCACACTATATGACCATCCATCCAAACTATATGACCATCCATCACAACACTATATGACCATATCACACATATGACCATCCAACACATATAACCATCCATTACAACACTATATGACCATCCATACAAATACAGGGCGACCCCATAAGTTCTCGGATGGGACAAGAAGTGGATGGGCACTGGCATTTTTACTGCCATCTTTCACAGTATCCTCCATCAGCGTGTAACTAGCACTTTTCCATCCTTCTAAACCACGAATCCATCACCCCAGCCCACTCCGACTTAGGTATACCAGAAATCAAGCCCTCGGCAAACGCTTGGGCATCTTCAGGGCTCTCAAACGGCTTTCCTTTCAGTTGTTTTTTTCAAACGAGGAAACAAAAAGAAGTCACAAGGGACTAGGTCAGGAGAATACGGAGGATGAGTGATGAGCTGCATGCTGTTCTCTTGCAAGAAGTCTAAAGTTGCAGCTGCCGTGTGGGCGCTGGCGTTGTCGTGGTGGAGGAGTAGGTGGCGGATACCGGTCCGTGGTTGCCGTGCACTCCAAGCCTCGAACACTTTTGGCAGGCAGGTGTTGATGTACCATTCAGCGTTCACTGTCTTTCTTTCCAGAAGCGGTACAGTAGTCACATGGCCGGATTTTGCGAAGAAAACTGCAATCATATGCTTTGTGCAGCTTCTTGATCTCTTAAATTTCACAGGTGGGGTTTTCCCCTGGAAACAGCCAAACTGACAACTGCTGCTTTGTTTCGGGGTCATACTGGTAAACATAGGTTTCGTCACCTGTGACGATATTGGAGACCCTATCTGATCTTCCTCCGTCAAATTTTTGCAGCATAAACTGGCACCATTCAACCCTAGCCCTCATCTGCTCCCCAGTCAGTTGGTGGGCACCCAACGGGCGCAACGCTTCTGTACAGGGAGACTGTGCCGAAGAATGCGGTCTAAGCTTCCTGGTGAAAGGTTTAGAGTACCCTTGAGTTCATCCTCCGTGATTCGAGGATTTTCTGTAATCATGGCCTTCACTGTGCTCACGTTCCCATCGGTAGTAACTGAAACTGGACATCCACAACGGTCACGATCTTCCAACGACATTGTACCAAACTGAAATTCTTTGAACCACCTATGGACTGTGGATAATGATGGAGCCTTGTCGCCAAAACAGCTTGTCAAACTTATAAAACTTTCCTTGAAAGACTTCCTTTGAAGACAGTCATAATAAATCATGGCACAAAAATCTCTTCAAGACAGGCTCTCTGCAACACTTTGAAAACCGTCCCCCTTGCCATCCATTTTGCTGTCTAGAACAAATTTGGCTCTGATGATTTTTATCATTTTTGGTGTCATAGCTATTATGACATCACATGTGATGATGATATAAAAATTGAAATTATGACGTCAGTGGTTTCTGCGCATCCGAGAACTTATGGGGTGGCCCTCGTATGACCATCACAACACTGTAAGACCATCCATCACAAAACTATATGACCATCCATCACAACATCATATGACCATCCATCACACTATATGACCATCCATCACAACACTATATGACCATCCATCACAACATCATATGACCATCCATCACACTATATGACCATCACAACACTATAAAGACCATCCATCACAACACTATATGACCATCCATCACACTATATGACCATCACACTAGATGACCATCCATCAACACTATAGGACCATCCATCACAACACTATATGACCATCCATCACACTTATGACCATCCATCACAACACTATAGACCATCATCACAACCTATATGACATCCATCACACTATATGACCATCCATCACAACACTATAGGACCATCATCACATATATACCATCATCACAACACTATATGACCATCCATCACACATATGACCATCCATCACACTATTGACCATCACAACACTATATTGACCACCATCACACTATATGACCATCCTTCACAACACTAAAATGCCCCTTTCCTTCAAAACCAAATCCCACCATCACAACATTTTTTACCATCCACACCTTTGCCCAAACCATCACAACAAAAAAAGGACCATCCATCACACTAAAATGACCATCCTTCCAACCCCTAAGGCCCATCCATCAAAACCTATAGGACCATCCATCACAAAACAATTTTGACCATCCATCAAAAAACCCCCCTATATGACCTTTCCATCAAAAACCCCTATATGCCCTCCTTCAAAACATTTATAGGACCACCCATCACCCCTATATATTTTTCCCATCAAAAATATATGACCATCCATCCCCAACTTTTTACCATCCATCACCCCTATATGACCATCCAACAAACACTATATGACCCCACCCAAAACTAAAATGACCATCCATCACAAACATTTTTGGACCATCCATCACAACACATATGACCATCCATCCAACACTATATGACCATCCATCACAAACAAAAAAGACCACCACAAAACTATTTGCCCTTTCCCTCAAAACTTATAAAAACCATCCATCACAACACTATAAAAACCCCATCACACTTTTTTTACCATCCATCAAAACCCAAAAAAATTTTACCTTTTCCACCCAAAAAACCAAAAGGGGGCCCATTCCCATCAAAAACTAAATGACCACCCAATCAAAAACACTTATGCCCATCCATCAAAACTATATGAAACCCAAATCCAAACCCTTTAAGACCATCCATCCCACTTTTATCCCCTCCATCAAAACACAAATAACCTTCCAAAAATTATTCCCATCCACAAAACTTATATGACCACCCATCCAACCTTTTTGACCACCCAACACTATATGACCCAACCAAACCAAACACATAGGCCCAAAAATCCATCAAAACCTATTTGACCATCCTTTCCCACACAAAAGGACCACCCAAATCCCCAATATATGCCCCTTCCATCAAAAACCCAAAATAGGACCACCCTTCCCCACTATTTTTACCATCCAAAACCAATATACCTTTCCAAACCCCAACACTAATGACCATCAAAAATTTGACCACCATCACAACACTAGGGGACCACCCCAAAAAACCTTATATACCTATCACACTATATGACCCATCCATCAAACAATTTGCCTTCCTCACAACACAAAAAGGCCCCCCTCACACTAAGCCCCAAACAAAACACTTTTGGGGAACCACCATCAAAACCCACTTAGGCCCAACCCAAAACACTTTATGACCATCCATCACAACCCCTTTTTTAAACCATCCTTCACACTTTTTTACCACCCACCCCTATATGACCTTTCCATAAACACTATTTAAAACCATCCATCCAAAAACTTTATACCATCCAAAACACTATATAAAACCACCATCACACATAGGACCATCCTTACAACACATAGGACCCCCCCTTTCCCCCTATATGCCCACCTCACAACACAAAAGGGACACCATCCCCACTTTTAAGACCTTTCCCTCACACCTAATGACCTTTCCTTTCCCAACACTATATGAAAAACCTTCACACTATATGACCTTTCCCATCAAAAAACCCCTTTTTATGACCACCCATCACACTATTTGACCATCCATAAAACCAAAATTTTGCCCTTTCCATCAAAAACACAAATTGCCCATCCACCCCAAAACCATTTTTTGAACACCCAAATCAAAACCTAAAAGCCCCTCCATCAAAACCTATATAAACACCCAAACACAACAAATATGACCATCCAACCCCCACTATATGAAAAACCATCAAACACTATTTAAAAAAACCCATACACTAAAATGCCATCCTTCAAAATTTATATGACCTTAAATCAACCCCCTTTTAAGACCACCCCATCAAAACCTTTTTAAGGGACCATCCTCAAAAACAAAAATTACCACCAAACAAAAAAAATTTTACCATCCAAAAAACAAATATGCCACCACCCAACAACCAAAAATGCCCCTTCCACAAAACCAAAAAAGGGGCCCAAACCTTAAACACTATATGCCCATCCTCACAAACAAAAATGCCATCCTCACACTTTATACCATCCATCACCCCCATGGGCCCATCCATCAAACTAAATGCCCCCCCCCATCACCCCTAAAATGACCATCCATCACACTATTGACCATCCAAACAACATATATGACCACCCTTTCAAAATTGGGGGACCACCCCAACCACACTAAAATGACCATCCACAAAACTATATGACCATCCATCAAAACCTATAGGGACCATCCATCACACATTCCCCCACCAAAACACAAATGACCACCATCACACTATGGGACCATCCAACACACTTTTTGCCCAAACCATCAAAACCCACTATATGACCATCCATCAACAAACCACCTATTTTGGCCCAAATCCATCAAAAATATATGACCATCCATCAAAACCCATAAATGCCATCCACAAAACATATTGACCATCCATCAAAAACATATTTTGACCATCCTTCACACTAAATAAAACCATCCATCAAAACCCATTTTAGGGGCCCTTCCACACCCCTTTATGCCCATCCCCCCAAAACCACTTTTTGACCATCCATCACAACATATAGCCATCCTTTCCAACAGTATATGCCCTTTCCAAACACCAAAATTTGCCCCATCCTTCACAACCAAATTGACCATCCATCACACAATATGACCTTCCACCCAACACTATATGCCCCAATCCACCCACAAAACCACCTAATTTGACCATCCATCAAAACATTTTGACCACCACCCAAAAATATAGCCCATCCTTCACATTTAAAGGGACCATCCAACCACAAACACAAAACCCATCCATCACACAAATATGCCCATCCATCACACTTTAGCCCCATCCCCAAAACCCACAAATTGACCAAACCCATCCACAAATGCCCACCCAAAATTTCCACCAACACTAAAATGCCTCCACCACAACACTTTTGCCATCACAAAACCAATATGCCCATCCATCAAAACCTATTGCCCCCCCCAAAATCAAAACCCTTTTGCCACCCATCAACTATATCCCCAACCATCAAAACCCTTATAATTGCCCCACCCCATCAAACCTATATAACCATCCATCAAAACCTATATGCCCATCCATCACAACACTATATGCCACCCCATCACAACAGTATATGCCCACCCATCAAAACAAAAGCCCATCCATCACAACAAAATTATGCCCAAATCCACAAAACAATATGACCTTTCCTACACTAAAATGCCCATCCACCCAAAAACCTATAGGGAAATTTCCAAACCAAAACATAAAATGCCCATCCATCAAAACATATGACCATCACAAAAATAGGGAAACCATCACAAACTATATACCAATCCAAACACTTATGCCCATCCATCAAAACCTTATCCCCATCCAACAACACTATAGGGACCACCCACACCAAAAAGGGACCATAAACAAACACTATATGACCATCCATCACACTTTTGCCCCTTTCCATCAAAAACCTTTTGGGGACCCCCCAAAAACACTAAATAACCATCCAAAAACACTATAGCCCTTTTTCCCATCACCTATTGCCCAAACCTTCACCACTATATGACCTTTCCAAAACACTATTGACCTCCATCACATTTATATGACCACCTTTCACACAAAAGGGACCATCCCCCAACACTATATGACCATCCATCAAAACTATAGGCCCAAACCATCACCCCCTATATAACCATCCTTTAAAACACTATATGACCCCCCAAACACTATATGACCACCCACACAACACTATAAAAACATCCCCCACAACACTAGGGGGACCACCAAACACACTATATGACCATTTTTGACCATCCATCACACTATAAAACAATCCACCAAAAACACTTTATCCCATCCACCAACAAACTATAGGACCACCCCATCAAAACCGAAAAGAAAACCAAAAAATTTTGCCCCAATCCACCAACCCCAATTTTCCCATTTTGGACCATCCATCACACAAAATTTTCCCTTTCCACACAAACTAAAAGGCCCAATCCATAACACTATTGACCTTTGAAAACCCCTATTTAAACCATCCATCACACTATATGACCATCCATCAAAACCTAAAGGACCATATCAAAACTAAATGACCACCCAAAACAAATCTGACCACCCCATCACATTTATTTGACCACCCCTTCACACTTTTTGACCTCCATCACACTATATGACCTTTCCACCCACAACACTTTTACCTTCCAATCACACTATTGACCATCCATCAAAACCTTTATGACCATCCTTTCAAAACTATTTTGGAAACCATCCCAAAAACACTATTTGACCATCCATCACATTTAAATGACCATAACCCACAAACTATATGACCATCCCCCAAAACCTATATGACCACCCATCAAAAATCTTTTATGGCCCAAACCACCCAAACCTAAAATGACCATAACCCCCCACATTTTAAAGCCCACCTCCCAAATACCACCCAAACCAAAAACACTTTAACCCACCACAAAACACTAAATAAACCACCCATCACACTTTTTTGACCTCCAAAACACAATAGGACCATCCATCACAACACTATAGGGCCATCCATCACAACCCAATGCCCAATCCATCACACTATATGCCCACCCTTTAAAACACATAGGCCCAACCCATCAAAACCTTATAGGCCATCCAAATCACAACAAAAAAGCCCATCCATCACACAATATGACCTCCACCACCCCTATTTGCCCATACTTTCAAAAATTTAGGGACCATCCATCAAAACCTATAGGACCATCCATCACCCTTTTTGACCATCCACCACCTTTTTGGGACCATCCACCATTTATATGACCTTTAAAATCAAAACTAAAATGCCCGCCCAACAACACTATTGCCCATACACCACACTATATGACCATACACCACACTATATGACCATCCTTCACACTTTTATGCCCATCCATCAAAACCAAAATGACCATAAAACACAAAATAATACACCCACACAAAATTTCCATCCATCACCATATGACCACCATCACACTTTATGCCCCTTCCAACACTATATGACCATCCTTCACCCCTATATGCCCAACCCCTTTCCACACTATATGCCCAAACCAAACAAAACTAAAAGCCCATCCACCCAAAACTATATGACCTTCCTACAACACTAAATGACCACCCAAATCACACTATATAAACCATCCACCCACACTATATGCCCCACCCCATCACACAAATTTGACCCCCATCACAAAAAAGGACCATCCATCACACTATATGACCATCCATAAACCACTATAGCCCACCCAAACACCCCATATGAAAATCCCAAATTCACATATGGACCATCCATCACACTAAAAAGGACCACCCCAATCAAAACTTTATACCATCCATCAAAACCTATAGACCACCCATCAAAAATTTAAAAGACCATCCATCACACTAATGACCATCCAAAAAATAAAAGCCCACCCTTTCAAACACAATGGCCCAAATCCATAAAAAAACACTAAAAGCCCAACCCCATCACACTAAAAAAAAACCATCCTTCACCCAATATGCCCCACCAAATCAACTATATGACCACCCAATACCCCCTAAGGGACCATCCATCCCACTAAAAAGGCCCACCCAAACACACTATATGACCACCCATCACACTATATGCCCAAACCACCCAAAAACACAAATTGGACCACCCATCACACTATAGGACCACCCAAACACACTTTAAAAAAAATGACCATCCTTCACAACACTATAGGCCCAAATCCAAAAAAACCCAACCCCTATATGACCATCCTTAACCACTATTTTCCCAAACCATACAAAACTATAGGACCTTTCCCCAAATCACCCAATTTGACCACCCATAAAACCAAAAGGGACCCCCCCCAAAAAAAACCCCCAAACCCCAAAAAGGCCAAACCACCCAAAACCACAATTGACCCCATAACAACATTTAGTCCTTGTTTCTCATGCATGTAAAATTTTTGTCCTTTTTTTTTTCCCCCTTTGATGCTGAAAACCCCCCTTTTCCCAAACCAAAAATCACAGAGCTACAGGTTTTTCAATCTAATGTCAGACTACAGGTGTTCAATAAAAATGTCTTCGAGCTACGGGGCTGTTCAATCTAATGTCAAAGCAAAGGCCCCTGTTAAAAAAAAATGCCAACAGAGCTACAGGTTTTGTTAATCAAAAGCCCCGAGTAAGGGTTGAAGTTTTTCCCTCTTTTAAAACTGTATTTTTTTTTTTTTTTTTCCTTTCTTTTCAAAAAAAATCCCTTTCCCAGTGTTTCTCAAAAAAAGGGTTTTTTTAAACAGAATTTTCCCCCATTAATTGAACAAAAAGGTGATTCAGAATCCAAATTTGACAACTGACATCATCAGTTTTTCCCCTTTTTGGTTTTCTTTCTGTATCAAGGGTAAAACCCCTAGGGGCCATTTTTAAACCCAAAAAAATTGTGGTTTAATTTTGTTTACCTTGCCTGGCCTTGTTTTTCCCTCTTTTTCTTGGGTTTGGGGTTTGAACAAGACACTTTGTTTTTGTTTCTTCTTTCATAGGTTGGGGTTGACAAGCCCTTTTGTTTTTCCTCTTTTTTTCATAGGTTGGGGTTAAACAAGACGGGTTTGTATTTGCTTTTTTTTTTTGGTTGGGGTTGAACAAGACCTTTGAATTTGCTTTTTTTTAAAATGGGTTTTGGGGGTTTGAACAAGCCCACTTTTTTTTTTGGGCTCTTTTTTCTGGGTTTTGGGGTTTTGAACAAAAAACCAAGTTGTGTCTTCAATGCACATTTTCTTTATCTGTACCGACAGTTTTTAAAAAAAACGGTCTGTTGATCTCCCCCACACTTGACAAAAACAAACGGGGAAAGATTTGAAAATTAAACAAAACATAAAAAAAAAAAAATTGTGGCATCGAGTTGAATATTAAAACAAAACCCCAACCCACCCCAAAAATTCAAAAATTTCAAGATTTTATTTCCCCTTTTGACTGTGGGGGTTCGGGGGGCATCAAAAACCCTAAAAAAACCCCATAAAAATTTGATGTACTCATCCATATCAAAGTTAAAAAGAAACATTATACTTTAAAATCAGCCTTAAGTCTGCATAATGGATGAGTTTGATTTCGGGGCGAAGAAAAATCCCAAATTAAAAAAACCCGGGATTTTCAAAAGAGTCGCATAATGGTTGACTTTGATCTTCGGGAAAGATAAAAACCAATAAAAAAAACCAGGATTTTCTAAAGAGCCCGGGCATAATGGTTAACTTTGTTTCTTCTGGCAGAAGATAAATACCAATAATAAAACCTGGATTTTCCAAAGATGTATACTTGATGAATGAACACAGTCATGTATGAATGTGTGATAAATCATAATACAACTTTCTGCACTTGTTTTTGCTCATCTTCATTTCACAGCACTGAACGTTTTTGTATAACAAATCTATAATCCGACATACTTAGATCAGGGGTAATGATATTGATGGCACAGAAGACGACATTCCATGATTAGGGGTAATGATATTGATGGCACAGAAGACGACATTCAATGATTAGGGGTAATGATATTGATGGCACAGAAGACAACATTCAATGATCAGGGGTAATGATACTGATGGCACAGGCGACGACATTCAATGGTTAAGGGTAATGATATTGATGGCACAGAAGACGACATTCAATGATTAGGGGTAACGATATTGATGGCACAGAAGACAACATTCAATGGTTAAGGTAATGATATTGATGGCACAGAAGACGACATTCAATGATCAGGGTAATGATATTGACGGCACAGAAGACGACATTCAATGGTTAAGGGTAATGATATTGATGGCACAGAAGACGACATTCAATGATTAGGGTTAATGATATTGATGGCACAGAAGACGACATTCAATGATTAGGGTTAATGATATTGATGGCATGAAAGATGATATTCAATGATTAGGGGTAATGATACTGATGGCACAGAAGACAACATTCAATGATTAGGGTAATGATACTGATGGCACAGAAGACAACATTCAATGATTAGGGTAATGAAGCTGGAATGGCACAGAAAATGACATTCACTGATCAGGCAACAAGATGCCAACATTTTCTGGCTGTGGACTGTTTGTTTCTGGATCCAGGCTGATCTTGACAGGACTGCCATTTCTTACACCATACATATTGTTTCTTACACCCTACATATTGTTTCAGGATCCAGGCTGGGTGGGGTTGTGGGGTGGGGGGGGGACACAGAGGACGGCAGACTAAACAGACTGAGGGACAGTGAAACATACAGACAGAGAGACTGGAGAAGGAGGGAGAAAGAGAAAAGCCAAAGTGGAGATTAACAAACAAAACAAAAATCACCTTCACATAAATACGTTCCCACAGTGCTCGTGACAGCTGTTCAGTGAACTCTGGGTGTGTCATGTCCACTGCTGTGATGAACCGTTGAGGCTTGAGCGTTCCTTTGGTCACAATCACCTCCCAGAAGTTCTGTAGGAACAAAATATTCACACAATAAAATGTAATGTGGCTTGAAAGTGCCTTTGGTCACAGTCTCCTCCCAGAAGTTTGATAAGGGCAAATTCAAGGAATGAACACATTGTTTGACATCAGCCCCAAATCTGAAAGTGCAGGGTTACTGCTTTATGCAGAGACATGGTGTATGTATTCATCTAGTATCATGTTTGACTGATGAAATACAAAACTGAAGAATGAACGGTATGTGTGCACACACGATACGATGCAAATCACTGTGAACAGACATGGACACACAGACACCACAAACACACACAATGTGAACACACACATACACACACTGCAAACACATACACACACTGCAAACACATACACACTGCAAACACATACACACACTGCAAACACATACACACACACAGAGTCATATGTACAAGTTACATGAATCAGGCACTTCTTTTCTTTCCTTATTTTCTTTCGCAAAAAGCATTGCAAATCTAACAAACCTCAGATTTCTATTATCATGTTGGTAGTCTTTCAACAACAAAAAATTAACAAAACAGCTGTCCTACGTCCACTCTGATACTACCTCCCCACCTTGCCCATGCCTCTCCCCTATTACCATGCTATGACCCCCCCCCCCCACCCTTGACCCCCACCCTCAACCCCTCAACATATACAAACATACTCACATGTGCACATGCATACACACACACACACACAATACAACACAACACAACACACTCATGCACATGCAAGCATGTGAGCACATACACATACACAAGCGTGTGTGCGCATAATATTCACACACACACACTGACTGACTGAAACCAATTTCTTGTCAGATTAACTCATGGTTGTACTGACAACACACACACACACACACACACACACACACACACACACACACACAGATCAGATACACCTCTAGTGCAGAGACACTATTGAAGAACAGAAAACTAGTTCCATTGGACACGGTGAAATAACTGTATAATTTCTTTGAAAACTGTGGCACTCTGAAAATCATATCATAAACTTACCTATCCACACACACACACACACACACACACACACAAACACACACACACACACACACACACAGGCTCCTACACACACATACACACAATATCCCTCTTTCTGTCTCTCTCTCTCACCACACACACACAATCACTCTGCACACACACACACACACACACACACACACACACACACACACACACACACACACACACACACACACACACTCTCAGAAATGATTACACGCACTCATACTACTTTCATCATACACCCTATCACTGCAAACCGTCTGAAATCACTGTATGTGGGAAGACGTTAAACGGAAGAAGAAGAAGAAGAACAACAACACACACACACCACACACACACACACACACACACACCACACACACACACACACACACACACATAGACAAGCATACTGGCACAGTATGATGATAATGGAGATGAATAAAGTGAACATAGACAGTCAAGGGGAAGGTGTGGAAGTATTGTTAAGATGGAAATAACTGCATTTTCAGATCAAAGAGACTGGAAAACAAGTTGAATGTCACAGAGGATACAGAAGAAAGGAGAAAGAGCTCTAGCTGTAGGTTTTCCTTCTGACATCGGATTTATTCTGAACACTGGCGTGTCAGCAGAAGAGCGTAGTTGTCATGAGGGAGTGTAAAGTGAGAGTTGTCATGAGGGAGTGTAAAGTGAGAGTTGTCATGAGGGAGTGTAAAGTGAGAGTTGTCATGAGGGAGTGTAAAGTAAGAGATCTGGTAGAAGTGAAGTAACCAAGCCTCACCAGGACAAAAGAACAGATCAGACTCATGAGGAGTGTAAAGTGAGAGATCTGGTAGAAGTGAAGTAACCAAGCCTGACCAGGACAAAAGAACAGATCAGACTCATGAGGAAGTGTAAAGTAAGAGATCTGGTAGAAGTGAAGTAACCAAGCCTGACCAGGACAAAAGAACAGATCAGACTCATGAGGAAGTGTAAAGTAAGAGATCTGGTAGAAGTGAAGTAACCAAGCCTGACCAGGACAAAAGAACAGATCAGACTGTGTTGGAGTCTTCCATTAAGAAGATGACAAACAGAACTAGTCCTACATGGCAAATCCGGCACAGGTCAGAAACATGTCTCACTGATGCCAGGGTATATTCCAAATGGAAAAACAGAGTACTGCTCTATCGTGCAGCCTCTGATGCCAAAGTATATTCCACATGGAAAAACAGAGTATAGCTCTATCGTGCAGCCTCTGATGCCAGGGTATATTCCAAATGGAAAAACAGAGTACAGCTCTATCGTGCAGCCTCTGATGCCAGGGTATATTCCAAATGGAGAAACAGAGTATAGCTCTATCGTGCAGCCTCTGATGCCAGGGTATATTCCAAATGGAAAAACAGAGTATAGCTCTATCGTGCAGCCTCTGACCAGAAAGGAACTCCACAGCGTTGTCTTCATTTTAAACCAAACTATCAGTCTACAGCCCTTTATGCCCTGCTCCCATGGTGACCTGTCAGTCTACAGCCCTTCATGCCCTGCTCCCATGGTGACCTATCAGTCTACAGCCCTTCATGCCCTGTTCCCATGGTGACCTGTCAGTCTACAGCCCTTCATGCCCTGCTCCCATGGTGACCTGTCAGTCTACAGCCCTTCATGCCCTGCTCCCATGGTGACCTGTAAGTCTACACCCTTCATGCCCTGCTCCCATGGTGACCTATCAGTCTACAGCCCTTCATGCCCTGCTCCCGTGGTGACCTGTCAGTCTACAGCCCTTCATGCCCTGCTCCCATGGTGACCTGTCAGTCTACAGCCCTTCATGCCCTGCTCCCATGGTGACCTGTCAGTCTACAGCCCTTCGTGCCCTGCTCCCATGGTGACCTCAGTGTTGACTTCCTGTACATGTGTGTGGTTAGACTGGTCAAAGTCATTGTTACTGCCAGTTCATGGGGGTTCTGTTGGACGGATGCTCACACTCACACTGGCTCCACCACTAAGTCACTGTGAGTTGCAAAAAGAGTCACTGCAGGCGGAAATTGAAACCAATTGTAAAAGGTTTTGAAACAGTTGCGCTAGTTAATATGGACAAATGCCTATCTTGCGCTGAATTTGAAAGATAAGTGACTGCTCTTTCTTTGTTTTCCTTGTCCTGAGTGTTTACTTATCTTGCCTGATGAAGACCTATGACGTTGAAACGCGTTGTGTTTTGACTTGTGATTTATTTGTCCTTGTTAACTGGCGGAGTCATTTCAATACCTTTTAAAATTTAAGTAACTGTCGTCAACAGTACCGGTGTCATGCGAATGCTGGCTCAGAATATGCATTTCTGACCAGCACTGAAATAAGCAGACAGCTGTGCTGTGTCTCCTCTGGCTGTCTGCTTCATGGCCACCGCAGAATGATGATGGAAGATAATACAGCATAATCATGACCACCACAGAATGAGTGATGGAAGGTAATACAGCATAATCATGACCACCACAGAATGAGTGATGGAAGGTAATACAGCATAATCATGACCACCACAGAATGAGTGATGGAAGATAATACAGCATAATCATGACCACCGCAGAATGAGTGATGGAAGATAATACAGCATAAATCATGACCACCGCAGAATGAGTGATGGAAGATAATACAGCATAATCATGACCACCGCAGAATGAGTGATGGAAGGTAATACAGCATAAAACAGACAAACACACACCATGTGACCACATGAAATTGGGAAGTGAATTTAATATGCCAGGCCTGACTCCCTGTTTACGCTAAATAATCATCACTGGCCTCTCATCAGCTGGTTGAACCACTGCATGCTGCTGCTTCATCTTTATACCCTCTCTTTTTTTTCTTTTCTTTGTGTTTTCTCTCTCTTGTCATTGAACCACTGCTGCCTCATCTTTTACCGTCTCTTTTTGTACTCCCAGTTCTTAAAGAACAGGAGTACTTTAGAATGGAACGAAGAAATGCTGTGTGTGTGTGTGTGTGTGTGTGTGTGTGTGTGTGTGTGTGTGTGTGTGTGTGTGAGGTGTGTGTGTGTGTGTGTGGTGTGTGTGTGTGTGTGTGAGTGTGCGTTGAGGTGTGCGTGCCTGTGTGTGTGTGTGTCTGTGTGTGCGTGCGTGCGTGCGTGTGTGCGTGCGTGCGTGTGTGTGTGTGTGTGTGTGTGTGTGTTGTGTGTGTGCGCGCGCGTCCGTGGTCAAAAATGTGTTCCCACTTTGCTTCACGACAAAAACTACTGGGCCGACCTTTCTGAATAAGTTGTACGGTGTGCTCATTATGGATCAAGGTTGATGCCGACATTTTAGATTTACCGTTACAGCTGTTACTAACGGCTGTAACGGCCTGTACGGCTTTTTCGTCTTTATGGAATATCTCCAGAAAGTACTTGGCCGATTCTTTTCTGGAAAAATTTGTAGTATGTTATTATGGTCACAAATAATGCCCAATGTTTTGTTTACCTGTTATAAACCGTTACTACCGAGCTGTAACGGCCTGTATCGGGTTTTTCTTCTTTTATGGAATATCTCAGTAAGTACTTGGCGACCTTTATGAAAATTAGCAGGTATGTTCATTTGGGTCACGGATGTTGACTGCTGTTTTTGTTTGCCCCTTATAGCCGTTATCTAAACGGTTTTTGTAGCGGCTTGTATACAAACGGTTTTTTATTCTTTATGGATTATCTCAGAAGTACTTGGCAATTTATAAGCGGTATGGTTGATTTGTGACAAATCGGAGCTCTGTCCATATGTATTTGATGTGGTAATGTGAAATTGGATTAAACAACGTTTTTTAAAAACATTATTTCTGCCGTTAGTTTAATATAGAGGTCGATTTTAATGAAATTTGTATATAGAAAGGTTATCAACACAAATGGCACTTCTATATAAGTGTTCCAAAATTTGACCGTTTTTAAAAAACCGTATTCTTGACATATGTCCATTTTGGATGAATATTTTGATATCTACACAGGCGTCTTTAGCCAGTGAGGACTAAAATACCGGTTTCCATAAAGTGCATATCGGTTATATAACGTTAAACCGTTATTTTGCCGTTATTTTTTATATATTGTGTGGGTTTTAATGCAATTTTGTTTATAGAAAGGTTATCTCACCACAAATGGCACTTCCATGCCAGTGTTTCAAAATCTGACCGTTAAAAACTGTTATTCTTGGACATATGTCAGATTTGGTAGATGAAATTTTGGTATGTCACCAGGCCTTAGCCCGTGAGGACTAAAATACCGGTTTCATATGTGTATATCGGTTGTTAACGATAAAAAACCGTTATTTTGCCGTTATTTTTTATATATTGGTGGATTTTAATGCAATTTTGTTATAGAAAGGTTATCACACAAAATGGCACTTCCATGCAGTGTTCAAACATCTGACCGTTTTAAAAAACCATTATTCGTGAATTATTGTCCGATTTGGATGAAATTGGTGATGTACACAGGCTTTTGCCCAGTGAGGACTAAAATACCAGTTTCAAAGTGTACATCGGTCTTAAAATAACCGTTTGTAAAACCGTTATTCGCCTTTATTTTTACCTACAAATAGCAACTTGGCTAATTTATAAGTGGGTTTGGAAAACTGGGAGTACGTTTATATGCTTGCGCATCTTGTTTTCTTTCTTGTGTTTTTCTCTCTGTCATTGAACCCCTGATGCTCCCTTTTACCTCTTCTTTTTTTTCTTTGTTGTTTCTCTCTCTTGTATTGAACCACTGATTGCCTTCATCTTTTTCTCTCTTTTTTACTTTTCTTTGTGTATTCTCTCTCTTGTCATAGAAACCATGCATGCAGCTGCTTCATCTTTTATTTCTTTTTTCTTTTTTTTTTTTTCTCTTTATACTCATTTCCTGTATGCATGGCTAGAAACGCAAAATTCAGAAAATTGCGTGGACCGGATCTCAATGGATGATTTTTCTCTTCTTCTTGTATCACTGGCTGTCGTGTTCTCTGTGTCTTTCTCTTTAACTTAAAACTTTAACAAACAACGAAATAAATAAACAAAACACACATGATGTTCAGATACCACTGTCTTGCCCCACACCTCGTTCCCCACTGAACAAAGAAATGAAAATCCATGGAAATGTTCAGAGCTGGCTGAATCATGAACAAGACATATGCACACCTGTGGTGCCGTTATCACACTGGGCCAGGTACTGGAGCGTAGCGCTGCAAGTCTCGCCCTTCATGTTACACCGCTTTTCTGGGGTTGCTGGATGCACGGTAGTTGTCTCGGAAACACCACAAGGTATAGGAATGTATCGTACAGTTAGCAACTGTTATCAACCACCAAGGTATTCCGGATGTAACTGTACTGTCAAGCAACAGTATCAACTCACCACAGGTATCCCGAATGTATCAGTACTTCAGCAAACAGTTTATCAACACACAGGTATTCCGAATGTAACAGTACAGTCAGCACCAAGTTTATCAACACACAGTATCCGAAGTATCAGAACAGTCAGCACAGTTGAATAAATGTCAGCAAATGTTAAACATGAGAGTCAAAGTCACAGATTGGCCGAGGGAGGTTAAGGGCAGAACGGTGTTTAACATGTGTTCATGTCACAGCACTGGGAGGGGGATGTTAAGGTCCAGAACGGTGGTAAACAGAGTTAAGGGCCAGAACGGTGTTAAACAGAGTTAAGGGCAGACCAGAACGTGTTAAAACATGTGTTTCAATGTCACAGACTGGAAACGGGGAGTTAAGGGCTGCAGAACGGTTGTTGAACAGAGTTAAGGGCAGTATCGTGTGTTAAACATGTGTTCAATGTCACAGGGACTGGGAGGGGAGTTAAGGGCAGCAGAACGGTCGTTAAACAAGAGTTAAGGGCAGAACGAGTGGTAAACATGTGTTCAATGTCACAGACTGGGAGGGACGTTAAGTGCGAACGGTAGTTAAAACAGAGTTAAGGGCACCGAACCGGTGTTACAACAGAGGTTAAGGGCAGAACGGTGTTAAACATTGTGTTCAATGTCACAGACTGGGAGAAGAGGGGAGTTAAGGGCAGAACAGTGTTAAAAATCGTGTTCAATGTCACAGACTGGGAGGGGGCAGAACGGTGTGGTTAAACAGAGTTATCAAGGAGCACAACAGTCGTTAAAAACATGTGTGCAATGTCACAGACGCTGGTGAGAGGGCCAGCCAGAACGGGTTTTAACATGTGTTCCATGTCACAGACTGGGAGAGGGCAGAACGGTTGTTAAACATGTGTTTCCATGTCACAGACTGGGAGAAGGGCAGCAGCAGAACGGTGTTAATCATAGTGTTCAATGTCACAGTACTGGGAGGGCGAGTTTAAGGGCGAATGGCCCGGGGATGACTGAAGAGGGAGCCAAAGTATGGATTCATGAAAAACTGAACTAGTCTGATCAACTAGAAGTCTCTTGTTATTGTGTTCTTGTCAGTTGGATCCTTCGTTACCACAAAAAGAGAGCTGCCCACTTTGGGTTTTGGTTGCATGTTATCTCCTCTTGCATGACTTTAGTTCTAAGCAGAGTCCCAACGATTTCCTTTCAACGGACCTCATTCTTGTGATGTTTCTTTCCTTGATTATAGATCATCAAGCACAGACCCCCCAGATTTCTTTCAACGACATCATTCTTTGTGATGTTTCTTTCACCATGAATTATAGATCCTCAAGACAGACACACACAGATTTCCTTTCAACAGCACTAGACCAAAGATTTCCTTCAACGGACATCACTGCTTTGTGAATGTTTCTTTCCTGATTTATAGATCATCAAGCAAGACCCACAGATTTCCGTTCAACACATCATCATTCTTTGATGATGTTTAGTTCCTCAAGCACAGACCCCCCAGATTTGCCTTTCAACGACATCATTCTTGTGATGTTTCTTTTCCTATGATATAAAATCTCAAGCACAGACCCCCAGGATTTCCTGTCAACGGACATCATTTCTTTGTGTTGTTTTTGTGTCCTCAAGCACGCCCCCCAGTTTTCCTTTCAACGACATAATGTCTTTTGTGATGTTTTAGATCCTCAAGCTACAGACCCCAGATTTCCTTTCAACGGACATCTTCTTTGGTGATGGTTCTTTCCCATGATTATAGATCCTCAAGCCACAGACCCACTGATTTCCTTTCTACGACCTCATTCTTTGTGATGTTTTAGATTCCTCAATGCAGACCCACAGATTTCATTTCAAGAATCATTACTTTGTGAATGTTTTAGATCTCAAGCACAGACCCCAGATTTCCTTTCAACGACATCATTCTTTGTGATGTTCTTTCCCATGATATAGATCCTCAAGCACAGCCCCCCAGATTTTCCTTTCAACGACATCATTCGTTTGTGAATGTTAGATCCTCAAGCACAGGACCCCCAGATTTCCTTTCAACGACATCATTCTTTGTGATGTTTCTAGATCCTCAAGCACAGACCCCCCAGATTTTCTTTCATCGACATCTTCTCTTTGTGATGTTTAGATCCTCAAAGACAGACCCCAGATTTCCTTTCAATCGACATCATTCTTTGTGATGTTTCTTTTCCCTTGATTATACCAGATCCTCAAGCACATGACCCCTGATTCCTTTAACGACATCATTCTTTGTGGCGTTTTAGATCTCAAGCTCCAGAACCCCCAGATTTCCTTTCAACGGACATTTTTCTTTGTGTTGTTTTAGATCCGCAAGCACAGGGACCCCCAGATTTCCTTTCAACGACATCATTCGTTGTGTGTTTCTTTCCATGATTATAGATCCTAAGCACAGAGCCCCAGATTTCTTTCAACGACATCATTCTTTGTGATGTTTCTTTCCCATTGTCCCTACTCGGGCCTTCACTGGCCACTTTGGTTGGCTGGTGGATTGTGTGTTTCTCTTGCGTGGTGAGATATACCACAAATTTATAGTGGTGTGTCTCTGTTAGTGCCACTTGGGAGGACTAGCCAGCTTCAGTCGACTGATGACCTTCATGAGGGGATTGTAGTAAGAGTCCTGAGACAGGACAAGAAATAATTCCAGGTTTTTAATGACAGAATTAACGAGTTCCATGACCTAACTTCTTCCAGTGTGATGGTAAGGAATATACATAACCTGTCCAGCCGTTTGCCAATGTAGCAGACTGTCATAGGGCACCAATATGTCATAGGGCCCACTATAGTATTCAGACTGTCATAGGGCCACCACTATAGATCAGTCCTGTCATGGCTACTACTATAGTATCAGACTGTCATAGGGCCACCACTATAGTATCAGACTGTCATAGGGCCACCACCTATGTATCAGACTGTCATAGGGCCACCGCACTAATTGTACTCAGACTGTCATAAGGCACACACTATAGTATCTGGGCTGGCACTAGGGCATCACTATGTTATCAGACTGTCAAGGGCGCTACCACCATAGTATCCGACTGTCATAGGGCTACCACATATAGTATTAGACTTGTCGTAAGGCCACCACTATAGTATCAGCTGTCATAGGGCCACCAATAGGTCATAGGGCTACCACTATAGTATCAGATGTCATAGGGCCGCCAATATAGTATCAGATGTCATAGGGCCACTACTATAGTATCAGGACTGTCATTGACACACCAATATGTCACAGGGCTACCACTATAGTATCAGACTGTATAGGGCCACCACTATAGTATCAGCTGTATTAGGGGCCACACTATCAGTATCAGACTGTCATAGGGCCACCACTATAGTATCAGGGACTGTCCATGGCCCCAACCAATATATGCATAGGGCTACCACTATAGTTTCATGATTGTTCCTAGGCGCCACCAATATGTCATAGCGGCCACCACTATTGTAATCAGACTTTCATAGGGCTACCCACTATAGTATCAGACTGTCATAGGGCCACCACTATAGTATCAGACTGTCATAGGGCCACCAAATATGTCATAGGGCCACCACTATAGTATCAGAACTGTCATGGGCACCACTATAGTATTCGAATGTCATAGGGCTACCACTTATAGTATCATACTGTTCTAGGGCCACCAATATGTCATAGAAATGGCTACACTATAGTATCCAGGACGTCCTAGGGCCACAATATGTCATAGGGCTACCCACTATAGTATCAGACTGTCCTAGGGCCACCAGGTATGTCATAGGGATACCACTATAGTATCAGACTGTTATAGGGCCCACTACTATAGTATCAGACTGTCATGAGGCAACCACTATAGTATCAGACTGGAAATAGGGCTACTACTATAGTATCAGGACTGTCAAGGGCACCGATATGTCATAGGGCCACCACTATAATATCAGACTGTCATATGGCACCACTATGTATCAGACCTGTCATATGGCCACCCACTATAGTATCAGACTGTTCCTAGGGCCACAATATGTCATGGGCTACCACTATAGTATCAGACTGTCTTAGGGCCACCAGTATACACCGTCATAGGGATACCACTATAGTATCAGACTGTCATAGGGCCACTACTTATAGTATCAGACTGTCCATAGGGCCAATCCACTATAGTCAGACTGTAATAGGGCTACTACTATTAGAAACAGATAGTCACAGGGCCACCGATTTGTAATAGGGCCACAACTATAATATCGACTGTCATAGGGCCACCTCTAATAGTATCGAACTTGTCTAGGGCCACCAATATGTCACAGGGCCAACCCTATAGTATTCTGATGGCTTCGGGCCACCAATTAGTAGCAGACTGTCATAGGGCCACACTATAGTATCAGACTGTCACTGGCCACCAAATATATCATAGGACCACCACAATAGTATCAGACTGTCATAGGGCTACCAATATGGCTAGGGCACCTCTTTAGTATCAGACTGTCATGGGGCCACCATATAGTATTCAGACGGGCATAGGGCCACCTCTATTGTTTAGTATCAGACTATCAGGCTACTAATTGTCTTGGCTTACCACGTAGTATGCGACTCCTAGGGCCACCCCCACCCCCCCCACAACTATGTCTTTGGGGCCACCAACGATAGTTCAGCTCTCATAGGTTCACCACTATAGTATCGACTTTTCATATGGCCACACTATAGTATCCCAGACTGTCTAGGGCCACACTAGGTCGTTGGGCTTACTACTTTAGTATCAGGACTGTCCTAGGGCACCAATATGTCATCGGGCTACCTCTATAGTATAGACTGTCATAGAGCCACCGACTATAGTATCAGGACCGTCCTAGGGCCACAATATGTCATTGGACCACCACAAATAGTATCAGACTGCCATAGGGCTCCAACATGGTCATGGGTCACCACCATAGTATCAGAATGTATAGCGGCCACATTATAGTATCCGATGGTCATAGGCCACCACCTATATATCGACTGTTATCTAGGCTACATAATATAGGTATAGAGGACTGTCTGGGGCCCACCAACATGTCATAAGGCCACCACTATAGTATCTGACTGTCATAGGTCACCTCTATTGTATTCAGACTGTCCTAGGGCCACCAATATAGTATCAGGACCTGTCATAGGGACTCCACCACTAGAGTAGCAGACTATCCTAAGGCCACCACTATAGAATCAGGTACTGTCATAGGGGCTACCACTATAGTAATCAGGACTTTGTCTAGGGCCATCCACTATAAAATAGACTGATCATGGCTACCAATATAGTATCAGGACGGTCATAGGTTCACCACTATCGTACAGGGCACCAATATAGTTCAGACTGTCATGGGCCACACTACAGTATCTGACTGTCTAGGGCCACCATATAGTATCAGACCTGTAATTAGGGCCACCACTTTACAGTATCAGACCTGTCTTAGGGGCACCACTTTTATAGAATCAGACTGTCATGGCTACCAATATAGTATCAGACTGTCATAGGTTCACCACTATAGGAAATCAGGACTGTCTGAGAGCCCATCACTATAGTATCAGACGTCATAGGTGGGCCACCTACTATAGTATCAGTCGTTCATGGGGCACCACTACCAGTCTCAGGACTGTTCATTAGGGCCCACCAATATGTCACTGGGCCCACTATATTAATCTGACTGTAATGGGCATCACACCACTATAGTATAGTCTGTCCTAGAGCCACCAATATGTCTAGGCCACCACTATAGTTTCAAACTGTCATAGCGCCAACTATGGTATCAGCTGTCATAGGGCCACCAATATGTCATAGGGCTTCCACTATAGTATCAGACTGTCATAGGGCCACCGTATCGTATCAGGACTGTCATGGGGCCACCACTATAGTATCAGACTGTCATAGGGGCCCACCACTATAAGTATCAGTCTGTCATTAGGGCCACCCACTTTAGTATCAGACCTGTTCATAGGTTCACCACTATAGTATCAGACTGTCATAGGGCCACAATCTAGTATCAGACAGTCATAGGGCCATCACTAGGAAGTTAGCAGGGACTGTCATAGGAGCAACCACTATAGTATCAGACTGTCATTGGGCCACCACTATTGTATCAGATGTCATAGGGCCACGGTTATAGTATTAGTACTGTCATAGGGCCACCACTATAGTATCAGACTGTCATAGGGCCCCATATAGTATTCAGGACTGTTATAGGGCCCACCACTATAGTATCCAGACTGTCATAGGGCCACCACGATAGTACCAGGAACTGTCATAAGCCACCACTATAGTACCAGACTGTCATAAGGCCACCATATAAGTAACCAGACTGTCATAAAGCCACACTAGAGTACCTACTGTCATAGGGCATATGTATCATCACAAGTGTTGTCCCATGGCCCTGTCTGTATGTTTCATCACAAAGTGTGTCCCTTGGCCCTGTCGGTATGTATCATCACAAAGTTGTGTCATTTGAATACTGTATGTTTCATCCAAGGTCCTGGTGTCATTTAAACTGTATGTGTCATCACAAAGTTGTGTCATTGGAATTGTATGTATCATCACATAGTGTTGCATTTGAAAAACTGTATGTATCATCACAAAGTGTGTCATTTGAACTGTATGTTCATCACAAAGGGTGTCATTTGAACTGTATGTTATCATTCACAATGTGTGTCCCCATGGCCTGTCTGTATGTCTTCATCCACAAAGTGTGTCCCCATGGCCTTGTCTGTATGTATCAATCACAAAGTGTGTCATTTGAACTGTATGTGTCATCACAAAGTGTGTCATTTGAACTGTATGTGTCATCACAAGTGTGTCATTTGAATTGGGAGGAAATGTTGCCAAATATGCAACCACCATTTTTTTGTTCCTTTTTGTTTAAATTGGAAATAAAATGTGGCAGGAACAGTAAAACAATAAACAGTTAAACAAGTGGGGTAACTTTTGCTCATAAGAAGACCTAACACAGATGTAACTTGTATTTCAAGACGGCACAGGCCTTTTAAACTTGAAATAAAGTCAGACAATACATAGACGATCAATCTAATAGTGGGGAATAAAACAAGGCGCGACCAACAACTGATCTGTCTTCATAGTAAAGTTTGGGTCTGTGCTCTTTTTCCCCCCTCTTTTATATTGATCGTCTATTATTTGTTGTCTGACTTTATTCAAGTTTAAAGGCTGGTGCAAGTCTTTGAATAAAAAGTACTTGTGTTAGGTTGGCCTGCGCTGTTTCCCCCCCCCCCACCCCCCCCCCCCCCCCCCCCCCCCCCCCCCCCCCCCCCCCCCCCCCCCCCCCCCCCCACCCCCCCCCCCCCCCCCCCCCCCCCCCCCCACTATTACTAGTATTAGATTTGCTCGTCTATGTAGTTAGTCTGACTTTATTCAAGTTTTAAAGGCTGTGCCAGTCTTGAATAAAAGTTACTCTGTGTTAGGTCTTCTTATGGGAGCTAAAGTTACCCCACTTGTTTTACTTTTTTGATTTAGTCTTTGCATTTTTCATTTCAACAATCAAAATTAATTTTCTGCTTATTTTGTGCACAAACGCTTTGGCTACATATTTTTTTTACTTTATGCATGCTAACATGAAACATCATCTATCTTAGGTGTAAAAAAAAGAAGTTTTTTTTTGCTCATTCAGACCTGAAGATGAGGAGACAATATTCATACCATAAGAGAATCAATGCCCTGTCGGGTCGGGCATAGAATAGACCCACTGCCCTGCCATGCATGTCGTAAGAGGGACCTAAGGCAGGACCACCTGCACCGAGGATTAAAGGGGTTTGCGTTGGGGCTAACAACCTGCCTTGTAAAAAAAGACGAGATTACAGAAGCACGATGTGTGTGTGACAATGAACCAAAGCATTCCCTCGGGCATTGTAGGGTCTCCATCCCTGGAGACTTATGACGGCAGTGCAGTGAATGCCGGTAAGGAGCTGCAAGGCCGAACTTCCTTCTGACACCCAGGGACAACAACGAAAAGTAGACACATGGAACTCAGGACCAATGTTTGGAAACAGGAAAAACCATCCAAGTTGCGAGAGAGAATGAAAAACTACAAGATCGGGGAGAGCTAGGACTGAGTGAGATCAAGGTGGCTACAATCAGGACAGCTGAGACTTTCATTGGAGAACAGCTGCTTGTACTCAGGACACACAGAGGATGGAGCCCCCCACACTGGAGGGTGTGGCCCTGTTGCTGGCAACGGACGGCACAATGGCGGCACTCAGCGGATGGAAACCTGTCAACTCCCGCCATCATCACAGCCAAGTTTCCACAAAGGAAGAATGAATCTGGCCTGAAACATCATACAGGCTATGCCCACCAATGATCGGAAGAAGAGAAGAAAGATGAGCTTCTACCAGCAATACAGACAGTGATAGAACAAAAGAGGAGCAAAGGACATAACCATACTGATGGGAGATTTAACGCCAAGATCGGAAGGGACAACACAGCGCTACGAGGATATATGGGCGGACACATGGGACTGGGGGACAGGATGAACGAGAATGGTGAGCGTTTTGCAGACCTGTGCGCCCTTGAACCAGCTGGTGATAGGAGGAAGCATCTTCCAACAAGCGAATCCACAAGGCCACATGGAGATCCCCAATAAATGTCACAGAGAACCAGATTGACCACATCTGCATTAGCGCAAATTCAGGAGATCTGGCGGGTATGTACGAGTGATGAGAGGTGCTGACGTGTCATCAGACCACCACCCTTCTTTTACACAACAGTGAGGACTTCGCCTAAGAGATCACCAAACACAACAATCACCGTACAAGGTACAATGTTGGACTGCTCCGGAACAGGGAACACAAGCGCCATCAGATCAGCCTTTCCAACAGGTTCCAGCCGCTACAAGAGTGATAGAAGACAGTGAGCGGACATCGAGACACGTAGGAACACTGCAAGAAGCTCTGGGCATGACACATGTGAAAAAAAAAAAGAGATCCTTGGCAAGAAGAAGGCCCAGCACAAAGACATGGATCTCTGCGACACCATCCACAGTTGGAAACAAGGGAGAGAGAAGAAGCTACACTGAACACGAGCCGAACAAGAGCAGCTAGGGCTAAAAGGCACAGAGAGCAAACAGCAAGCGAACGGGAGAAGTAAAGAAGAGCATCAAGAAGGCTAGTGGGACTACTTTGAAGACCTTGCCAGCCAAGCAGAGTGGCACGCAGCCGGACAGGGGAATCTGAAGGACCTGTACTGGCTCGACCAGAAGCTGACGGGGTAAGGTCCAGCAGACAGGACACGCCAGTGAAGGGACAAGAACGGAAACCACTGACAAAACCGCGGAACAGCTGAAACGATTGGGCGACACATTCTAGGGAGTGTGAACCACCCGCCCTGACGCACCACCGACATCCCACTGCAGAGACAGACCTGCCCATCAGCTGTGACCAAACTCAAGGCAGAGATCAAGAAGGCCATCATGACTCTGAATAATGGGAAGGCTGCAGGGCCGGACGAGATACCAGCAGAATGCATCAAAGCAGACATTGACATGGATAGAGACAGCTGTCAACATGCTATACAGCCTTTCAGCAACGATCTGTGAGAAGGAGGAGGTACCGGCTCAGTGGACAGAAGGAATCGTCATCAAAGAGGCCGAGGAATGGAGACCTCAGGGGTGACTGCAGCAACTACCGAGGGATCATGCGCTCTGCACGCAAGGTCAGGTTTCTCAACAGGGTTCTACTGGAGAGAATGAAAAGAGGCTGTCGACCCCAAGCTCCGAGACAGCAGGCAGGCTTCCGGCAGAAACAAATCAATGTGCCGACCTGATCGAGCCTGCGCCCTCATCGTCGGAGCAGTCGCTGGCGTGCGAAACTCCCCTTTACATCAACTCATGATTATGAGAAGGCTTGCGACAGTGTGGACAGAGAGATGCTGTGGAAATGCTGCTGAGGATTACGGAGTCCCCGAGAAGCTCATCATCCCTCATCCGGTGCACTACAGGACATGAACGGCAGGATTGCCACGCGGCCACCTGTCCGAGAAGGTTTGTGGTGAAGAATGGAGTTCGGCAGGGATGACTGCTGTCGCCGTTCTCTTCCTCTGGGTTCATTGACTGATCATGAAGACCACTACAACAGGCAGAAAAAACGGTTACAGTGGACTCATCTGGACGCAGCTCGACGACCTTGACTTCGCTGACGGACCCTGGCGCTCTGTCACACCTAGCCACAGCCAGCATGCAGGACAAGACACTCGCTTGGAGACCACATCAGCTGGGGTCAGAGGCTCTAGATTAACAGGAAGAAGACCGAGCTGATGAAAATCACACCACTGCCAACACACCAGTCAAGTCGATGGGAGAGCCCATCAGGGGGGGTTGAGTCTTTCGTCTACCTGGGAGCGTGGCTTGGCCAACAGGTGGCACGGACCGAGACGTCACAGCAGAATCGGTCAAGGCAAGAGCAGCTTTTCGTCATGTCAAGAACATCTGGGCTCTGGAGGATCAGCAAAAACCTAACTCCGCATCTTCAACTCCAATGACGAAATCAGTTCTGCTCTTGGATGCGAAGATGTGGCGACAACACAGACGTATGCAACAAAGATTCAGACATTCTTCAACACCCTGTCTGCGGCGCATCTACAAATCCGATGCAGGACAAGGTCCGAAAACGAAGATCTGCGGGGAGCGTGCGGGCAGTGAAACCAGTGGCCAAGCAGATTACTGCGAGGAAGTTGGGGCTGGATCGGACACACCTCAGGAAGCCAGCTCCAGCACCCACACGCAAGCCCTGACCTGGAAACTGCAGGGAAGAGGAAAGAGGAGGCCGGCCTCGAACAGCTGGAGACGAGACTCTGAGGCGGAGTTGAAACAAAAGGGGACAAACTGGACTGGAATGACCAGAACAGCAGAATCAGAGTGCGATGGCGAAGGGTCGTTGATGGCCTATGCTCACCGGGGCGTACGGGATAAATGAAAATGTATAGAGAATCAACTACAGACATAGCTTTTGTTATTTTCTAGAGGAGTGTATATATAACCACTTGGGGGGGCGGCCGGGGATAGATCAGTTGGTAGAGCGCCGGCTCCGTGATCTGGTGTTCTGGGGTTGCGGAGTTCGAATTTCGGTATTATAGGGGGATTTTTTCCCTCGGAGGTAACATTGGTTCTGACTTCCATACCCATTTATAGTCCTTCGAATGAGACTATAAAACCGAGGTTCCGTGTGTGAACGCACGCAGAACATCTTGTAACCACCACGTTATCAATCCCATCACCAACTTTCAGAAGAGAAGGCCAGTTGGGCCGTTGGTATGGAGGCACGTGACACTAGCATGCACCTTCCCGACAGATGGAGTAGGGCTGCCTTAATGGCGGGATGTAAAAGGGTCCTACACACAAAAACTCCACTGCCTGGCTATACAGGAGTGTCCGCAGAGGAAGTATCAAGCGGCGTACGCAGAAAGAAAAGAAAGAAATAACCCTTATCCACTCTTATATTCTACAAATTAGCTGAGCACTGTTGTTGTTGATGATGTTTCATGTCTTGACAAACGTCCTTTGCCGTGTAATAGTTTGGGAAACCAAACATGTCATCACAGAGGTACTGAATTCAAATCATATCAACACACACCACACCAACACACACATTGCACGCACACACACACTCTCTCTTCATACACACACACACACACACACTCACACACACACTCTCTCTCTCTATTACACACACCACACACACACACACACACACACACAAACACACACACTCAACAAACTCAACACACACACACCACACATCATACACACACACACAACATACACACACACTCATTTACACCACACACTCAACCGTGATCCCCCACCCCTCCCCCACCACACACACATATACACACACACACACTCACACACACACACACACCACACACACACACACACACACACACACAACACACACACCCATACACACACCACACAACACACACACACACACTTCATTAACCTGCTCCTTGCATGTATGCCCCAAGGAAAAAAAGACGGAAGCTTCAGCTCCATGTTCAATGAAGCTGTTAACCTGCACAGGATCTGAGGACAAAAAAACAGAAAACAGTTGTTTTAGCGGATTACATATGAAACGAGTGGATTAAAGTTCATTGTACATCGTTCTGGAATATTGCATGTTTTCAACCTTTCTCCTCTTTCTCATCCACCACAAATCACATGCTTAAATATGATTCCCAGAAGCAAGACACACCTATAGAGGCATGGCACCATCTCGCCTCACATGTTAGCATGAATACATACACATCTGTGAGCCTCGCCAGGCCAAAATAATAGAATCCAAGTGTGTATCAGAATGTGTGTGCGAGTGTGAGTATGAGTGTGGTGTGTGTTTGATGTGTGTGTGTGAGTGTGTGTGTGTTGGTGGTGTCACCTCCTGCGGTGGGTGTTGTAAATGATGTTGTTTTTTCTTTCATCTTTAGCCTGTTTTTACACTTGTCATATTAAATATAGACACACAATCAACAAATGAATAATTAAACGAAAAATGAATAAGAAAAGAAAAGAATACTGAGAGGTAGTTAGGTTTGGGCCTGGATATGATTGGGGAAAAACATACAGAAAAGATGAAGCGTCAAAGAAGAGTCAGAAGACCAAAATTCTGTCCCTGAATATTGAAGTGACTGTATCTACAAATATCTTCTCACTTCAAATTCAGTCACTTCTGCTATATACTGAATGTTGGTTTCTGTGTGCTTGCTGTAAGGAGTTCATTTTCCGTAATAGTAAATTAGATCCTCATATAAAGGATTGAAAAATGGTATGGAAAACAGAACTGAGTGCCCCACATAGGATGGGTACAAACAATTTGTATATTGAAAAACAACAACCACCATTTGTTTTCTATGGAAATCAACATTTGTAAATCAACTTTTTGGATAAAATTTCAAATTGTTTGGAGGTGTTCATTGTGCAAGCAATGTTCCAGTAACGAAATGATTTCATGCTTATGGCGTTTTAAACAGCTTTGTGGTATTTTCACACTGCACACTCTGTAGCTATGATATTTGCTAACTTATTCAAATTACCAGTTCACAGCGAGTGGGGGGATTGGGACTCAGCAAAAATCTATCCAAAAATTCTAAAGACATTTGCAATGTTTACTCGTATATTTGATTTTGACATATTGCAGTGTACTGTACATTTGATTTTGAAAGTAAAATCTTTTTTTTCTAACACTGGAATATCAGTTTTATTAGCTAACACAAATTTAGAGTCAATGCAAAAAAAAGATGTTAAAAAAAACCGCAAGGTCACAACACATATAAAATTTAGTGCCCAAAGGAATAGCGTATCTTACAACAAATTTTCCAAGGAAGAACGATTTTTTCAAACTTTGAACAAGGAATCACAGTTCCTGAAATTGTGTGACTTGAGAATAGAGGCAACAGTAAAAGAACGAAAAGAAAAGTAATGATATCATAATACATGGCTTTCAATCTATTCTTTAGTTCTGGCTCTGTACGATGTGTCATCTTCTATCAGAGGTATATTCAATATCAAAGTTGGCTTGAAAGTGTTCCCCACTGTGGCATGATAGGCACAGTCAGTGTGCTGAAATTGACTGTAAGATAACATTAATCAAATGATTCAGTTGCATATTTCTAATTGACTCAGGAATGTGCATATGTTGAGCTGTTTTGAGTACTTCACTATATAAAATCTATGAATATTTATGTTAGTACTGAATAGTGAATTTAACACAGAAATGCTTCAGGTATATTATTGGCAGCTGACAAATATTTATTGATCTGAAATTAGAACCCAGCTTGTTGGTTGCATTTGAATATTAGTGTGAACTGGAGAGCAGAGCTTGTCTAATGAATAAGATTCAACTCCGTCTTGATTTGTGTGTGTTTGTGTGTTTTGTGTGTTGTGTTTGTGTGTGATTTAACCTCGGTTGATTTGTTTGTGTTTGTGTGTGTCTGTGTGTGTGATTTTGCGTGCGTGAGCGTGTGTGTAGAGGGGTTAGGGCCTCAGGGCCTACTGGTCATCTCTGGGTTGGACTGGCTCTTTGGTTCGTGTGTAACCGGAATAAGTTTTTCAGCGTTGCAACAAAATACGGTGAGAATGAACCGTATAAAAAAATCATCAAAGACGAAGAATGGTACTCGTTCGCTAAGAAAACCCACGGTATGCTCCGCCTCAGAGGAAGCCGACCGTATTTATTGGACATTCCATTTCCATCCCGCGGATTTATCTCCCAAGGGGAGGAGAGAAAGGGGTCGAGAAGATCTGTGAACTCCCAAGTCCACAATCTTTCCAATCACCAACTGACCACTTGTTTTCCTTCTTCTTCTTCTTCTTCCCAAAACACTGGTTCACTCAAAAACGAGTAGGTCCCCCGCGCGCATATCAAAAAATAAAATAAATATACATAAAACAGTGCGACTCTGTCTGTTGGCCCCTGGAGCAAATTTGGCTAAAAAGGGGTCGCACTCGCTTTTAAATGCCAATGGCCAAATTCAGGCACAGGTGGATAATAAAATATCTGGGAAATAAAAATAGAACTACATCATCAATATGAAGTTCGCAAACTGTCGAATCAATTTGGCCCTTGCATGAGATTGCACTTGTGGCGGACTTGATGGCACCTGGCATGAGTTCCGCTACAAGCCGTACAGAATGGGAGAAAAAGAAGAATGTAAGTGGTTGTCAATATTTGATGCAGGTATGGTATAACATTGACCGCCACTCCTGGTGCTACTTTTATTCATTCTAGTTGTTCCATTGGAATTCAATTACTTAGCTCTGCTTTGAAAAGGTGGATTAAGTTTAATAAAAAGCTTTTCTCTCTTCTAAGGGTTTCCATTCTAATTTTCATCATGTTCTTCAGTATTCCCCTTTTTCTGATGTGGTTCCCTGTAGAACCGTGCTGCTTCTTCTGAAATCTTTTCAGAGGTTATCCAATATCCCATCAGATGGTAAGGATCCCAAAACTGAGCCAACTGATCAGTACTGGGTTAACCAGTGTTTTGTAGCAGTCGTCTTTAACCTTTTGGGGGAGTCAATTGATGTTCCTGGATAGCAAAGCTAAGATGTTATTTGCTTTTTACATACTAAATTGTAATGTTCTTTCATTTGAGACGACTATCTTAATCACGCCTAAATATTTGCAGCATTAGGTTTCTTTAGAATTAGTTTTTGGATAGAATAATCTGATCAATTGGTGAGCGTTTGTTACAAATACGAACACTTGGCCATTTTTGGGGATGAAATCCTTTTTCCAATGTTCTTTCCCACTTTGTAAAGCGTTAAGATTCTTCTTGTTGAATGCGAGTATAATTCTTGCTTCCTGATTGTTCTATATACTTAACTGTTCATCTGCAAAAAGCTTATTGTAGTTCCAGGAGAGAGATTTCTACTTATGTCATTTATTTAAATTAGAATAAACAAGGGCCCAGGACAGTTACCTGTGGTACACCTGACAAGAACTGTTTACATGGATGACGACCCTTCCACAACAACTTTCTGCGCTTCTCCCAACGAGGAATGTTCTAGCCCTTTTTAGCAATGATCCGTCAAATGCCAATGTGTTCTAATTTAAAGCAGCAGGCCTCATGTGTCGACCTTATCAAGGCTTTTGAAAAGTCTAATAAAATTGCATCTATTTGCTGTCTGTAATTTAAACGTTACTAAAATCATTGAGAGTTGTTATAAGATGAGTCTCACATACGCCTTCGCTGTCTAAAAACCATGCTGGGAATTATTTAGAGTCATATTTGTAAAGATGGCCGTCCATTATGTACTATATATTATGTTGTTCAAGTTGTTTAGTGATATGGATGAAAGGATTTACAGGTCTATTGTTCTATGCTTTTGTTTTGTCACCTTTTGAATAAGCGGAAACAATGCTCGCATCTCGCCACTCATCTGGTATTACTCCTGGGACCAGTGATGCTTTGGTAATAGTAAGTGGTATACCTCACTTCAATTCTTGGCACATAATTTTAAGAGCTTGCCATGCTCCATTGCAGTGGAGTTGTTTGCAATGTACAAGCTTCTGTCACTTTCAGTTGTCTTTTGGCATAATTTACCTCAAATGCGAATCTTGATACGGCGAAAAAACATCGTAGAATAATTCAAACACTTTCTTCGCCATCCTGCGGCTCGCTGCTCAGGTACGCCTTGCTCGTAGAACGAAAGTGAACTTTGTAACCAAACGTTCCAAAGTAGGCTAAACGGCTTGATGAGAAAGTGAGGAATTGATTATGAAACGAAATCATACAGATCAAATGATTGCTATTTAATCAGGCAGGTTATAGTTTGGCTTCTAGTTTTTGTTTCGTTTGAATATATATATATTTTTTATTGAAAGGCAAAGACACCGCTTTGCAACAAGACGATAACGCTTTTCGGCCCAACTTAATTACGGGTAATCCGATGCTGGCTATGTGAATATATTTCCACATATTTACCACGGGCTTTCCTTGCTACATACAAATCATGATCCATACCTGTCGTTCGTTCAAAAAGGGATGAGATGAGAGAGAGATGAGAGAGAGAGAGAGAGCATAATATGAGTGATAGTCAACAGTTTCGTTTCTCAAGGAGTGAGGTCTAGCCCATTTAATTATGCTGTGCCCAATCTGCTAAGTTTCGAGATCACATGCGTAGGATTGACCAGCTGATGGGTCAGTTCAAGAAATGACGTAGATGAAAGGATTGACAGCTGATGGGTCAGTTCAAGGAATACTGATGCTGCAAAAATATGTAGGTGATAATAGATAGTCGTCTCAAATGGAAAGAACATTACAATTTTAGTATGTAAGAAGAAATGGTCAACCTGATGACGATGAACTTTACTGCGAAGAAGAAGAAATAAACATCTTAGCTTTCTTTACACAGGAATATCAATGACTGCCCCCTCAAAAGGTAAAGACGAGGACTGCTACAAAACACTGGTTTAGACCAGTATGAATATGGTTCTCAGTTTGGGATCCTTATCCATCTAATGGTACATTGATAACCTTTGAAAAGATTCAGAAGAGAGCAGCACGGTTCGTAACAGAGAAGATCCACTCAGAGAAAAGGGGAAATATAGGAAGAACATGATGGAAATTAGAATGGAAACTTAGAAGAGAGAAGAGCTTTTATTTAAACTTAACACCTTTTTTCAACGGCAGAGCTAAAGTAATTGATATTCCAATGGAACAACTTAGTATTGAATAAAAGTAGCACCAGGATTGTCGGTCAATGTTATACCATACCTGCATCAAATATTGACAGCCACTTACAATTCTTTTTATCCCTGTTCTGTACGGCTGTGGAATCACTGCCGGGTGCTCAAGAGTGCCACGGGTGCGGTCTCATGCATAGAGACAATTGATTCGACAGCAGTTTTGAGTTCTGCATAGTGACGATTTTCTATTTGTTACTTCCGATTATTTTACTTATTACCTGTGTCTGAATTTGGCCATTGCCTTGTATCTTCTCGGACTATTGAGTGCGACCCCTTGTGTAAATTTGTCCAGGGGCCTACTGTCTGAGTCGCACTGTTTTATGTTATTTTTTTTTACTTTTTAACATGCGCGTGGTCGACCTATCGTTTTTGACTGTGAACCAGTATTTTAGGAAGATGAAGAAGAAGAAGAATGACTTAGATGAAAGGATTGACAGCTGAATGGGTCAGTTCAAGAATGACTTAGATGAAATGATTGACATTGCTTGAGTAATAGAACAGCAGAGCTGACCATTCAACTGTTCCAAATCTTTTGATCTCCCTTGTATCCTTGAAAGGATCTCAGGCATAGCACTCAAAGATTGTCCCTACATTGTATACTGTTTGTATAATGTTTTAGTTTTTTAGCATTTTTTCTCTCCACACTTTCGTTTATTTCCATTTACTACCCTCTCACTGGCTGCTTTGGGGGTGCTGTTGGATTCTTTTTGAACTCTTGGTGGGTGAGAAAACACACAGAATTATGAACTGTGGTTGTTCTCTATTTGACACCTGGAGCGCAGACACAATCAGCCGTTGTCTCCCTGCTGAGTCGATCCAGCGGACGAACGGCCTAGGAGCAGGCAATACAAATAGATCTGCCTTCAGGGAAGGGATCACGATGGTTCTCTCGGGCAGGCTAGTGAATGGTTTATATAATTTATTTCCCCCCTTTTCTTCATCTTCAATTTTTTTTATTCTAAAGGTTCAAATCTTTGCAAGTCATTATTATAGTGATGGAGATTGGTAGCCTGCACTGTTTTCCCCCACTACTTATTGCTCTTCTGCATTAGATGAAGGATTGACAGCTGATGGGTCAGTTCATGAATTGACTTAGATGAAAGGATTGACAGCTGAAGGGTCAGTTAAAGATGACTAGAATGTAGGATTGACAGCTGATGGGTCAGTCAAGAATGACTTAGATAAAAGGATTGACAGCTGAGGGGTCGTTATGAATGATTTTAGATAAAAGGTTTGACAGCTGCGGGTGAAGTCAGAATGCTTAAAAAAGGTTTGACAGGATGGGTCATTTCAGGGAATGACTTAGATAAAAGGATTGACAGGATGGGAAAGCAAAAATGACTTAGTGAAAGGATTGAAGCTAGGGTAAATCATGAATATTTAGTGAAAGGTTTGACAGCTGGGGTTTTAAAGTCAGAATGACTTAGGAAAGGATTGACGTGAGGGCAGTTCATGAATACAATAAAAGGTTTGACACTGACGGGTGAAGTCTGAATGACTTAGTTTAAAAGGTTTGACAGTGGGGGTAAAGCTGAATGACTTAGATGAAAGGATTGACAGCTGGGGGAAAAGTCTGAAGGACTTGATGAAATTTTTGACGTGATGGGAAAGTCATGAAACTGAGATAAAGGAATGACAGCAAAGGGAAAATTCAAAATGATTTGGAAAAAAGGTTTGAAGCTGTGGGTAAAGTCATGAATGTTTTTAGAGAAAGGACTAAAGCTAGGGCGTTCAAGAATGACTTAGGTGAAAAGTTGACAGCGATGGGCTTTCAAGAATGTTGATAAAAGGTTTGAAGCTGACGGGTAAAAGTCATAAATACTTAGTGAAAGGATTGCAGCTGATTGGTAAGTCAAAAAACTTAGATAAAGGATTAAGTCGGGGTCCCCGGATACAATTTAAAACGAAGTCTGGCTACCTTACCCAATACGGGGTCAAAAATTTGAGTCCCTACCTACCCAACATGTCTGCCCCCACTATCGTTATTGCATGCTTTTGTTGCATGTGTGTGGTATGAATGTGAGCGTGGATAGGTTGGCCGGGCATGCTTATATGGCTATCAGTGTATGCGGTTTTGTTGTTTGTGGGTGGGGTTGTGTGTGTTGTGTGCCGTGCGTGCGTGGTGCGGCGCGCGCGCGCGCCGGCACGTGCGTGTGTCGCGGGGCGCACGGTTTTTGTGTGTGTAAAACGAATGTTGAGGATGACAAGAATCTTGTCAGTAACCCACCCCACCAAAAACAAAAATGATGACGAGGGGTGTGATGATGATGAGTGTGATGAGAGTGATATGATCGGAGGGGGAGGAGGAGGAGGGGAGGGGAAGGGGGAGGAGGAGGAGGGGGATTTGGGGTGAAAATCAACATATTGTGACGAATGTACTGCGAATAGGCATGAAAATGCAGTGACAAAATAATGATAATGATTAGATAATGGTGGGGTGGTGGTGGTGTGATGATGATGATGATGATGATGATGATGATGATGATGATGATGATGATGGTGATGATGATGATGATTAATTAAGAAGAAGAAGAAGAAGAAGAAGAAGAAGAAGAAGAAGAAGAAGAAGAAGAAGAAGTAAAAATAGAAGCATATTACATTAAAGTACTAGTAAGGCAATCAATGAACAAGCAGACATACCACAACTTTTTATCCCCCACCCCCCTCTGCCCTCCACTATAGCATGTGCAACACATGACACACTCAACCCAAATGCATGCCATCTACTGCCACTACTGCCCTCGCCCTCACGAGCGCATGTGCCCCTTGGATTGCGCACACCATCTCTTTCTCTCCATCCATCATTAGTTGCTCACCCCCAGCCATCAAAACCCTAGAGTTTACTAACCCGGGGTCCTTATGAATGTGTGATGTGTCCAGAAGTATTTCATTCATGGCTTATCACAATGCAACACCCGAATCAATAGATATATCAAACAATGAATAATTGCAATGAAATGTTCCCAAACACACACACACACACAACACACCACACACACACACACACACACACACACACACACACACACCACACACACACACTGACGAATGCACATTCCATATGAGGTCCGCTGCCAGTAGATTCTTATCACCCTTCACCAAGATGGAGCATACTGACATCTGGAGGCAAGAAACGATATATGTCGTGACACTCAGGTAAGCAATTCATGATAGCCACAAAATATTCATGATGTTTAGGTGCATCAAGACATGACAGTATCTTCCGTAACTCCTGATCATAGTCTGTGTTACACACTATGATATATCGTTTGGTTGCTACATAGGTACATAGTACTATCACGTGATGCCTGTTCTGTATTACACACTATGATATATCTTGGTTGCTACATAGGTACATAGTACTATCACGCGATGCCTGTTCTGTATTACACACTATGATATATCGTTGGTTGCTACATAGGTACATAGCACTATCACGTGATGCTGTTCTGTATTACACACTATGATATATTGTTGGTTGCTACATCGGCACATAGTACTATCACGTGATGCCTGTTATGTAAAACCTGTTTATTGGAGCGCAAATGGGCATGGATTAAAATTTCACTCAATTTTTCACAAACAGCAATAATGAATTTAAAGGTACTTGAACTAACTCCTCCAGATAATATGGACACACGAATCACATTCAACGCCGTCTTGCGCTGATTTGACCAGATAGTGGTTGCTCGTTCTTCATTCGTTGTCCTGAGTACCGTTTGTCTTGCCTGAAGAAGAGTTAAGAGGTCGAAACGCGTCGTGTTTTGTCCTGTAATTCGGTTGTCCATGTTATCTGACAGGTTTTTTTTTTTTTTGTTTTTTTTTTTGCTGTCCCAACCTCTGCGCCCCCTCAGGGGCAGGCACCCAAACCGCTAAATCCGACACCCCGCCCGCGCCACACCCGGGTGGGGCCCCGCCGCAGCCCCCGGGGACCCGGGAAACCCCAGGGGGCATCATGTCAAGTCGTTAAGAGGCAACCCCCCGGGGGAGACACTGCACGCTGCCGATCACTTCGGTGGTGTTAGAGGCCTGTTCTGATAAAATACGCAGGGACACCACCCCTGCCCCCCCACAACGACAATAATTTCTTAGTCGCGGACCGGGGAGTGAGCTCTCCTCCGGGGGGCGCCACCCGTCCTCCCCAACGAAGCCCCATGGACCGCCGAACCGGTACCCCGACGGGAAACCCAAAACCCAAGGGCCCCAAAACGTGCCACAGACTGAGTCACCCTGAGAGAGGGCATAAGGGCCAAGAAATTGAGACTTCTTTTTTTTTGTGTCGATGGAAAAGAGGGTGATTAAATGATGCACGGATTTCCTTTCTTTGGGCTAAAAATGACAGGGGTACCTACGCTTCCTTTTTATAAAAATTTTCCCCCGGGGTCAACCAGGCCCCAGAATACACCCCGGGAGTGTTGGTCAGGAAATTTAGCAACACCTCAGAAACGAACAAAAAAGTGGGTGAAACTCGACTGTGGTCCCAGTTTCCCAACTGAGACCGCAAAAATCTAACTCTGGGTAGGGGGCCGGTCGGGGCAGAAAACCCCCCCAATCCTGGGGATTCGAATCACGACCTCCCCACCCGGGAGTCCCGACCTACCCCCTTCGCCACGCGGGTGGGGATGTTATCCCGACTTTTTCAAATACCTTTTAAAAAATTGTTTCGACAGTTAGTTCAAAAACCTTCTAAAAGTTGTTTTTCTGACAGTTTTGTTCAAAAACCCTTTTGAAAGTTATCTGACATTTTGTTCAAAAAAACCCTTCTAAAATTTTTACTGAAAAGTTCAAATACCTTTTAAAAGTTGTTATCTGACAGTTAGTTCAAATACCTTCTAAAAGTGTTATTGACAGTTAGTTAAATACCTTCTAAAGTTGTTTTTTGACAGTTATTCAAATCCTTTTTTAAAAGTTTTTACCTGACAGTTTAATACCTTCAAAAGGAAT
>CM031599.1:105632720-105688801 GCA_018398815.1 Conus ventricosus
GTGCATGTCAAGGTTTTGCGTCCTCAACGCCAATCATCCTTAGTGTTTCAATGTTAGGAACTACCTCGTGGGTCATCGGTTAGTTTTCTCTCAACTGATCATTTGTCATGGTTAGAGGAAACAATTAATTAACAGTGGCGACAGTCATCATATTTTGTAAGTCGAAGAGTGAGGGGACTGCAGGTGGAAGTCTCAACAAATGTTAAAAAGTGCATGTAATAACTCCGCCAAACATGAAAAGTGCATGTAATAACTCCGCCAAACATGAAAAGTGCATGTAATAACTCCGCCAAACATGAAAAAGTGCATGTAATAACTCCGCCAAACATGAAAAGTGCATGTAATAACTCCGCCAAACATGAAAAGTGCATGTAATAACTCCGCCAAACATGAAAAGTGCATGTAATAACTCCGCCAAACATGAAAAGTGCATGTAATAACTCCGCCAAACATGAAAAGTGCATGTAATAACTCCGCCAAACATGAAAAGTGCATGTAATAACTCCGCCAAACATGAAAAGTGCATGTAATAACTCCGCCAAACATGAAAAGTGCATGTAATAACTCCACCAAACATGAAAAGTGCATGTAATAACTCCGCCAAACATGAAAAGTGCATGTAATAACTCCGCCAAACATGAAACAACGAATCGCAAATCTTAAAAAGTGCATGTAATAACTCCGCCAAACATGAAACAACGAATCACAAATCTTAAAAAGTGCATGTAATAACTCCGCCAAACATGAACAACGAATCACATATCTTAAAAAGTGCATGTAATAACTCCGCCAAACATGAAACAACGAATCACAAAACAAAACAGTGTTTTGTTTCGTGATTCCTTTGGTCGGTCATGTTTGATGGAGTTATTATATACACTTTTTAAGACATATTTTGTAAACTTATCAAGAATGATTATATCCTTAAGCTTTGAGGACAGAGTTCATGTGTGTCATCACCTTTAGTATCATCAGTTTGTTCAAACTGGACAGCCTTTATTACCATTAGCATTTTTTGTTTTCTGGAAGATCAGTGTAAGTTGTCTGTCTGCTGTGTTACAACAGGGAAGAAGGCACAATACCTTACATCCCAGAGCTTCCTGTCAGCACCGAGAACTTCATCAACTACAACCGCAGCATTTTCAATGTACGAGGCATTCACACTGCACCTGCCGGCCTGGAGTCCACCTCCTTAGTCTTGGTCTACGGCACTGGTGAGTCACTGCATTTCTTTTTCCCCCAACATATGTCACACACAATGTGCAGCTATGCATGTACACATGCTTGCACCTACTTTTGCCCGTATTTTATTCCATAGAAAATTTGTAACTTTCTCAAGAAGAGATCTCACTCATGTACAATATGGAGATGCAGAGTTTTTTTCTTGGCAAACCAAATTATTCCCATGCTTGCTATCACACACTTGCTCACATGCACAATTGTCAGCACTGATCACACACACCATTGTTTGTCAGGCTCCTGTATAAACACAATTGTTAGCACTGATCACACACACCATTGTTTGTGAGGTTCCTGTATAAACACAATTGTCAGCATTGATCACACACACCATTGTTTGTGAGGTTCCTGTATAAACACAATTGTCAGCACTGATCACAAACACCATTGTTTGTGAGGCTCCTGTATAAACACAATTGTTAGCACTGATCACACACACCATTGTTTGTGAGGTTCCAATATAAACACAATTGTCAGCACTGATCACACACACACACCATTGTTTGTGAGGTTCCTATATAAACACAATTGTCAGCACTGATCACACACATACACACCATTGTTTGTGAGGTTCCTGTATAAACACATACAGTTTAAGTGCTGATTATGCACATACATTTGAAAGTGCTGATTATGCAGATATGTTTGAAAGTGCTGATTATGCACATACGTTTGACAGTGCTGATTATGCACATACATTTGTTTGTAAGTGCTGATTATGCACATACGTTTGTTTGTAAGTGCTGATTATGCACATACATTTGAAAGTGCTGATTATGCACATACGTTTGAAAGTACTGATTATGCACACATGTTTGAAAGTGCTGATTATGCACATACGTTTGAAAGTACTGATTATGCACACATGTTTGAAAGTGCTGATTATGCACATACGTTTGAAAGTGCTGATTATGCACACATGTTTGAAAGTGCTGATTATGTACATACGTTTGAAAGTGCTGATTGCACTGGCACTCACACGTACCCTTTTATGGTGCTGATCCCATTCACCCACGTTTGCAAGTGCTGATCACACTCACATATGCACTTGAAAATGCTGATCTGATTCACACAGACATATTTGTAAGACTTGATCCCAGTCACACATGTTTGTAAGTGCTCATCACACAGTCCATGCTTGTTTTTAAGTACTGATCACAGTCACACATGTTTGTAAGTGCTCATCACACAGTCCCATGCCTGTTTTTAAGTACTGATCACACAGTCACATGCCTGTTTTTAAGTACTGATCACAGTCACACATGTTTGTAAGTGCTCATCACACAGTCCCATGCCTGTTTTTAAGTACTGATCACAGTCACACATGTTTGTAAATGCTCATCACACAGTCACATGCCTGTTTTTAAGCACTGATCACAGTCACAAACACACATTTGTTGGCCCTGAATTTCATTACATGTATTTTATGTATGTACAGATAAAATTTATGAACTAGCAGCCCTTTTGGGTACTACAAAATCACTGACCTTTACATACAGACTGGAATTTTAAGTGGCAGGGGTTAATTTCTGAAGGACCAATACCTGTTACCAACTTCTGTTATTTAGGGTACCTGGCTCCTCGGGCCTGCAGACAGATGTCACGACCCAGCAGTAGCAAGACTGGTCAATAGGAATGGATAAGTAACAAGGAACAGGGCCAGTGTAAGAGCTGTGGACAAATTGGAGCTGAATAAAAAGGCTGTAAGAAATTGACGGCATGTGAGGGATGTAACAACAATCTTGATGGAAGCCACAGTTGGTTACATCCACACCCATGTCAGGTGATGTGGCAGACAGGGGTTCTGAGGTTCATATCCCAGATGGCCAGATAGAACTGCTGCAGCGCTACGTTGACACCACCAAATGAGAACCAGTTAGCTTTCTGCTTCCAGACAAAATTATGATTACGTTCAAATTTGTCTCCATCAGTTATCAAGAGAATTTCATCTCTTTTAAGTTTCTTCCCTTTTTGATTTTGCCTATCGGTTTTAATATGTGAATTCCTGTTCCTCAGTTTGGGTTTTAAAAGGTGTGTTGACTGGACATGGCTGTAGGACGTCACCTGCTGGGTTTGAAAAGGTCTGTTGATTGGACATGGTTACATGCTGTCACCTATTGGGTTTGAAAAGGTCTGTTGATTGGACATGGTTACATGCTGTCACCTATTGGGTTTGAAAAGGTGTGTTGATTGGACATGGTTACATGCTGTCACCTATTGGGTTTGAAAAGGTGTGTTGATTGGACATGGTTACATGCTGTCACCTATTGGGTTTTAAAAGGTTTGTTGACTGGACATGGTTGTAGGGTGTCACCTGCTGCCCTGGAGATGGACAGGTCAAGGGTCAAGGTGGCAGGGAAAATGCCCATGTTTATGAAGGCCATCTGCTATGTTTTGACCTAGCATGGTTCTGTGGCCGAGGTAACCATGTACCATTCCGGAAGTGATTTTTTTGTCTTTGTTGTGTTTCAGACATATTGTACACCCGTGTGGTGCCGTCCAAGATGTTTGATGTCCTGAAGGAAGACTTTGACTACGTGTTCATTGCTGCCGTGTTAGCCATCATGATCGTCGTCTCCATTATATCCCAGAAGTTGGCGGCCAGGAAGGCACTGAAGCGTGCATGGAAGTAGACTGGCGATGGCCGGGTTGATGTGTGTGAATGTGGGTTGTGTGCGATTGTGAAGAATAATTTCTTTAAGAAATTGTCTGAGGACAGTAGACAGGTAGTCTTTGTGGGGAGTATGTCAGTCTGTGTTTTAAAGCACCGTGTCAGTCAGGAAATTGTTTGTTATGACTGCGTGGGTTTCTTAGTTGTGGATGTCAGTCAGGAAATTGTTTATGACTGCGTGGGTTTCTTAGCTGTGGATGTCAGTCAGGAAATTGTTTGTTATGACTGCGTGGGTTTCTTAGCTGTGGATGTCAGTCAGGAAATTGTTTGTTATGACTGCGTGGGTTTCTTAGCTGTGGATGTCAGTTAGGAAATTGTTTGTTACGACTGCGTGGGTTTCTTAGCTGTGGATGTCAGTCAGGAAATTGTTTGTTATGACTGCGTGGGTTTCTTAGCTGTGGATGTCAGTCAGGAAATTGTTTGTTATGACTGCGTGGGTTTCTTAGCTGTGGATGTCAGTCAGGATATTGTTTGTTATGACTGCGTGGGTTTCTTAGCTGTGGATGTCAGGAAATTGTTTGTTATGACTGCGTGGGTTTCTTAGCTGTGGATGTCAGTCTGGATATTGTTTGTTATGACTGCGTGGGTTTCTTAGCTGTGGATGTCAGTCAGGAAATTGTTTGTTATGACTGCGTGGGTTTCTTAGCTGTGGATGTCAGTCAGGAAATTGTTTGTTATGACTGCGTGGGTTTCTTAGCTGTGGATGTCAGTCTGGATATTGTTTGTTATGACTGCGTGGGTTTCTTAGCTGTGGATGTCAGTCAGGATATTGTTTGTTATGACTGCGTGGGTTTCTTAGCTGTGGATGTCAGTCAGGAAATTGTTTGTTATGACTGCGTGGGTTTCTTAGCTGTGGATGTCAGTCTGGATATTGTTATGACTGCGTGGGTTTCTTAGCTGTGGATGTCAGTCAGGATATTGTTTGTTATGACTGCGTGGGTTTCTTAGCTGTGGATGTCAGGAAATTGTTTGTTATGACTGCGTGGGTTTCTTAGCTGTGGATGTCAGTCAGGAAATTGTTTGTTATGACTGCGTGGGTTTCTTAGCTGTGGATGTCAGTCAGGAAATTGTTTGATATGACTGCGTGGGTTTCTTAGCTGTGGATGTCAGTCTGGATATTGCTTGTTATGACTGCGTGGGTTTCTTAGCTGTGGATGTCAGTCAGGATATTGTTTGTTATGACTGCGTGGGTTTCTTAGCTGTGGATGTCAGTCTGGATATTGTTATGACTGTGTGGGTTTCTTAGCTGTGGATGTCAGTCAGGATATTGTTTGTTATGACTGCGTGGGTTTCTTAGCTGTGGATGTCAGTCGGGAAATTGTTTGATATGACTGCGTGGGTTTCTTAGCTGTGGATGTCAGTCTGGATATTGTTTGTTATGACTGCGTGGGTTTCTTAGCTGTGGATGTCAGTCAGGATATTGTTTGTTATGACTGCGTGGGTTTCTTAGCTGTGGATGTCAGGAAATTGTTTGTTATGACTGCGTGGGTTTCTTAGCTGTGGATGTCAGTCTGGATATTGTTTGTTATGACTGCGTGGGTTTCTTAGCTGTGGATGTCAGTCAGGAAATTGTTTGTTATGACTGCGTGGGTTTCTTAGCTGTGGATGTCAGGAAATTGTTTATGACTGCGTGGGTTTCTTAGCTGTGGATGTCAGTCAGGATATTGTTTGTTATGACTGCGGTGGTTTCTTAGCTGTGGATGTCAGTCAGGAAATTGTTTGTTATGACTGCGTGGGTTTCTTAGCTGTGGATGTCAGTCAGGAAATTGTTTGTTATGACTGCGTGGGTTTCTTAGCTGTGGATGTCAGTCAGGAAATTGTTTGTTATGACTGCGTGGGTTTCTTAGCTGTGGATGTCAGTCAGGAAATCGTTTGTTATGACTGCGTGGGTTTCGTAGCTGTGGATGTCAGTCGGGAAATTGTTTATGACTGCGTGGGTTTCTTAGCTGTGGATGTCAGTCAGGATATTGTTTGTTATGACTGCGTGGGTTTCTTAGCTGTGGATGTCAGTCTGGATATTGTTTGTTATGACTGCGTGGGTTTCTTAGCTGTGGATGTCAGTCAGGAAATTGTTTGTTATGACTGCGTGGGTTTCTTAGCTGTGGATGTCAGTCAGGATATTGTTTGTTATGACTGCGTGGGTTTCTTAGCTGTGGATGTCAGTCAGGATATTGTTTGTTATGACTGCGTGGGTTTCTTAGCTGTGGATGTCAGTCTGGATATTGTTTGTTATGACTGCGTGGGTTTCTTAGCTGTGGATGTCAGTCAGGATATTGTTTGTTATGACTGCTGGGTTTCTTAGCTGTGGATGTCAGGATATTGTTTGTTATGACTGCGTGGGTTTCTTAGCTGTGGATGTCAGGAAATTGTTTGTTATGACTGCGTGGGTTTCTTAGCTGTGGATGTCAGGAAATTGTTTATGACTGCGTGGGTTTCTTAGCTGTGGATGTCAGTCTGGATATTGTTTATGACTGCGTGGGTTTCTTAGCTGTGGATGTCATCTGGATATTGTTTGTTATGACTGCGTGGGTTTCTTAGCTGTGGATGTCAGTCAGGATATTGTTTGTTATGACTGCGTGGGTTTCTTAGCTGTGGATGTCAGTCAGGATATTATTATGACTGCGTGGGTTTCTTAGCTGTGGATGTCAGGAAATTGTTTGTTATGACTGCGTGGGTTTCTTAGCTGTGGATGTCAGTCAGGAAATTGTTTGTTATGACTGCGTGGGTTTCTTAGCTGTGGATGTCAGTCTGGATATTGTTTGTTATGGACTGCGTGGGTTTCTTAGCTGTGGATGTCAGTCAGGAAATTGTTTGTTATGACTGCGTGGGTTTCTTAGCTGTGGATGTCAGTCAGGAAATTGTTTGTTATGACTGCGTGGGTTTCTTAGCTGTGGATGTCAGTCAGGAAATTGTTTGTTATGACTGCGTGGGTTTCTTAGCTGTGGATGTCAGTCAGGATATTGTTTGTTATGACTGCGTGGGTTTCTTAGCTGTGGATGTCAGGAAATTGTTTGTTATGACTGCGTGGGTTTCTTAGCTGTGGATGTCAGTCAGGAAATTGTTTGTTATGACTGCGTGGGTTTCTTAGCTGTGGATGTCAGTCTGGATATTGTTTGTTATGACTGCTGTGGTTTCTTAGCTGTGGATGTCAGTCAGGAAATTGTTTGTTATGACTGCGTGGGTTTCTTAGCTGTGGATGTCAGTCTGGATATTGTTTGTTATGACTGCGTGGGTTTCTTAGCTGTGGATGTCAGTCAGGAAATTGTTTGTTATGACTGCGTGGGTTTCTTAGCTGTGGATGTCAGTCAGGATATTGTTTGTTATGACTGCGTGGGTTTCTTAGCTGTGGATGTCAGTCAGGATATTGTTTGTTATGACTGCGTGGGTTTCTTAGCTGTGGATGTCAGGAAATTGTTTATGACTGCGTGGGTTTCTTAGCTGTGGATGTGGAATGGAGGACAGGCTGCTGTTTGGGATGAGAACCAAGATGTATTGGCTTGTCTTTGAGTTGAAGGGATGGTATGCGTGTTGTATCGAGGGGAAGCATGTGTGTGATCGTTCTACTTGTATGTAAAAAAAAAAAAGGGGCTGTTTTCCTCGGCACCAGTGTTTGTGCATGTGTGTGTGTAAAATGACCTGCATTGGGAAGTGCCCATCTGTTTCTTGTGAACATGGTGCCAGTTGTTTTCTTGTATGTATTTCTTTTTCCTTTCTTTTTATACACTTGGTGTTCTTTTCACTCTCATCTTGTGACTCGGTGTACTCGGATACATACACAGACTTTTCTTGTTGTGAATGTTTGTATGTGGCACTTTAACTATCATCCTTCAGAATCGATACTAGGTATATTTTGCTTTTCCCCCATAATAGCATTGAGGCACAGTTGAGAACACGATATGTGGCTGTTTAAGCAGGCAGTGTGAAAGTACCAGTCGGCTGAATGTCACTGATGTCAGATTTGTTTTAGCAAATGTATGACAGATGAGAAAGTAAATTTGGTTATGTGATTAGAATATTTGTTGACCTGTAACAGGTGTGTGAATGAAAATTTGTTAAACACAAAATCTAACATTCTATACCTTTTTTTTCATTTTTTCTCTATTCTTGTAGTCAGTTGGATTCAAGACGTGGTGCTAGCAAACTTGAATCATTCAGCATAGTCATACGTGTTCAACTCAAGACACACACTTGTAACTGTTAGTTTTCCTGTCGTTTGGGCAGTACATTACTGTGTACTGTTTCCATCTATAAGCCTTTTCCATGCTGGGTTCACAGCTCTTTGAAGCTACGGAGATCATTTTGTTCTGTAGTGAATACAGCACCACCGTCTTCTAAATAGCAACAATGGAGAAAGAACAGTTTCTTGTTTTCCACTATACCAGGGACCACAGAGGGGGCATTTATCTGGCTAAAGCAGGGTATATTTGCTGATTGTTCATGTGAAGGAAAGAAATGTTAGCAAGATCCAAGTATGGGTGTTCTTCACGTAATGCTGTAAAAACATGATCAAATGTGATCGGTATTAGGTCGAGTGGCGCAAGAGGAAAGAAATGTTAGCAAGATCAAAGTATGGGTGTTCTTCACGTATGCTGTAAAAACATGATCAAAATGTGATCGGTGTTAGGTCGAGTGGCGCAAGAGGAAAGACGTGAATGAAAACATTAAGATGATGGAAGAAATGTGAGCTGTTGCACCAAAACACTCATATTAAGATGATGGAAGAAATGTGAGCTGTTGCACCAAAACACTCATATTAAGATGAAGGAAGAAATGTGAGCTGTTGCACCAAAACATCATATTAAGATGAAGGAAGAAATGTGAGCTGTTGCACCAAAACACTCATATTAAGATGAAGGAAGAAATGTGAGCTGTTGCACCAAAACACTCATATTAAGATGATGGAAGAAATGTGAGCTGTTGCACAAAACACTCATATTAAGATGAGGAAGAAATGTGAGCTGTTGCACCCAAACACTCATATTAAGATGAAGGAAGAAATGTGAGCTGTTGCACCAAAACACTCATATTAAGATGAAGGAAGAAATGTGAGCTGTTGCACAAAAACACTCATATTAAGATGATGGAAGAAATGTGAGCTGTTGCACCAAAACACTCATATTAAGATGAAGGAAGAAATGTGAGCTGTTGCACCAAACACTCATATTAAGATGAAGGAAGAAATGTGAGCTGTTGCACCAAAACACTCTATTAAGATGAAGGAAGAAATGTGAGCTGTTGCACCAAAACACTCATATTAAGATGAAGGAAGAAATGTGAGCTGTTGCACCAAACACTCATATTAAGATGAAGGAAGAAATGTGAGCTGTTGCACCAAAACACTCATATTAAGATGAAGGAAGAAATGTGAGCTGTTGCACCAAAACACTCATATTAAGATGAAAGGAAGAAATGTGAGCTGTTGCACCAAAACACTCATATTAAGATGAAGGAAGAAATGTGAGCTGTTGCACCAAAACACTCATATTAAGATGATGGAAGAAATGTGAGCTGTTTGCACCAAAACACTCATATTAAGATGAAGGAAGAAATGTGAGCTGTTGCACCAAAACACTCATATTAAGATGAAGGAAGAAAATGTGAGCTGTTTGCACCAAAACACTCTTATTAGATGAAGGAAGAAATGTGAGCTGTTGCACCAAAACACTCATATTAAGATGAAGGAAGAAATGTGAGCTGTTGCACCAAAACACTCACATTAAGATGATGGAAGAAATGTGAGCTGTTGCACCAAAACACTCATATTAAGATGATGGAAGAATGTGAGCTGTTGCACCAAAACACTCATATTAAGATGATGGAAGAAATGTGAGCTGTTGCACAAAACACTCATATTAAGATGATGGAAGAAATGTGAGCTGTTGCACACAAAACACTCATATTAGATGATGGAAGAAATGTGAGCTGTTGCACCCAAAACACTCATATTAAGATGATGGAAGAAATGTGAGCTGTTGCACCAAAACACTCATATTAGATGAAGGAAGAAATGTGAGCTGTTGCACCAAAACACTCATATTAATGATGAAGGAAGAAATGTTGAGCTGTTGCACCAAAACACTCATATTAAGATGATGGAAGAAATGTGAGCTGTTGCACCAAAACACTCATATTAAGATGATGGAAGAAATGTGAGCTGTTGCACCAAAAACACTCATATTAAGATGAAGGAAGAAATGTGAGCTGTTGCACCAAAACACTCATATTAAGATGATGGAAGAAATGTGAGCTGTTGCACCAAAACACTCATATTAAGATGATGGAAGAAATGTGAGCTGTTGCACCAAAACACTCATATTAAGATGATGGAAGAAATGTGAGCTGTTGCACCAAAACACTCATATTAAGATGATGGACAGAAATGTGAGCTGTTGCACCAAAACACTCATATTAAGATGAAGGGAAGAGAATGTGAGCTGTTGCACCAAAACACTCATATTAAGATGATGGAAGAAATGTGAGCTGTTGCACCAAAACACTCATATTAAGATGATGGAAGAAATGTGAGCTGTTGCACCAAAAACACTCATATTAAGATGATGGAAGAAATGTGAGCTGTTGCACCAAACACTCATATTAAGATGAAGGAAGAAATGTGAGCTGTTGCACCAAAACACTCATATTAAGATGAGGAAGAAATGTGAGCTGTTGCAACCAAAACACTCATATTAAGATGATGGAAGAAATGTGAGCTGTTGCACCAAAACACTCATATTAAGATGATGGAAGAAATGTGAGCTGTTGCACCAAAACACTCATATTAAGATGATGGAAGAAATGTGAGCTGTTGCACCAAAACACTCATATTAAGATGAAGGAAGAAATGTGAGCTGTTGCACCAAAACACTCATATTAAGATTGAAGGAAGAAATGTGAGCTGTTGCACCAAAACACTCATATTAAGATGATGGAAGAAATGTGAGCTGTTGCACCAAAACACTCATATTAAGATGATGGAAGAAATGTGAGCTGTTGCACCCAAAACACTCATATTAAGATGAAGGAAGAAATGTGAGCTGTTGCACCAAAACACTCATATTAAGATGAAGGAAGAAATGTGAGCTGTTGCACCAAAACACTCATATTAAGATGATGGAAGAAATGTGAGCTGTTGCACCAAAACACTCATATTAAGATGATGGAAGAAATGTGAGCTGTTGCACCAAAACACTCATATTAAGATGATGGAAGAAATGTGAGCTGTTGCACCAAAACACTCATATTAAGATGAAGGAAGAAATGTGAGCTGTTGCCACCAAAACACTCATATTAAGATGATGGAAGAAATGTGAGCTGTTGCACCAAAACACTCATATTAAGATGATGGAAGAAATGTGAGCTGTTGCACCAAACACTCATATTAAGATGAAGGAAGAAATGTGAGCTGTTGCACCAAACACACTCATATTAAGATGATGGAAGAAATGTGAGCTGTTGCACCAAAACACTCATATTAAGATGATGGAAGAAATGTGAGCTGTTGCACCAAACATCATATTAAGATGATGGAAGAAATGTGAGCTGTTGCACCAAAACACTCATATTAAGATGAAGGAAGAAATGTGAGCTGTTGCCAACCAAAACACTCATATTAAGATGAAGGAAGAAATGTGAGCTGTTGCACCAAAACACTCATATTAAGATGATGGAAGAAAATGTGAGCTGTTGCCACCAAAAACTCATATTAAGATGAAGGAAGAAATGTGAGCTGTTGCACCAAAACACTCATATTAAGATGATGGAAGAAATGTGAGCTGTTGCACCAAAACACTCATATTAAGATGATGGAAGAAATGTGAGCTGTTGCACCAAAACACTCATATTAAGATGATGGAAGAAATGTGAGCTGTTGCACCAAAACACTCATATTAAGATGATGGAAGAAATGTGAGCTGTTGCACCAAAACACTCAAATTAAGATGATGGAAGAAATGTGAGCTGTTGCATCCAAAACACTCATATTTAAGATGAGGAAGAAAATGTGAGCTGTTGCACCAAAACACTCATAATTAAGATGAAGGAGAAATGTGAGCTGTTGCACCAAAACACTCATATTAAGATGATGGAAGAAATGTGAGCTGTTGCACCAAAACACTCATTTTTAAGATGATGGAAGAAATGTGAGCTGTTGCACCAAAACACTCATATTAAGATGAAGGAAGAATAAATGTGAGCTGTTGCACCAAAACACTCATATTAAGATGATGGAAGAAATGTGAGCTGTTGCACCAAAACACTCATATTAAGATGATGGAAGAAATGTGAGCTGTTGCACCAAAACACTCATATTAAGATGATGGAAGAAATGTGAGCTGTTGCACCAAAACACTCATATTAAGATGAAGGAAGAATGTGAGCTGTTGCACCAAAACACTCATATTAAGATGATGGAAGAAATGTGAGCTGTTGCACCAAAAACACCATATTAAGATGATGGAAGAAATGTGAGCTGTTGCACCAAAACACTCATATTAAGATGATGGAAGCAAATGTGAGCTGTTGCACCAAAACACTCATATTAAGATGAAGGAAGAAATGTGAGCTGTTGCACCAAAACACTCATATTAAGATGATGGAAGAATGTGAGCTGTTGCACCAAAACACTCATATTAAGATGATGGAAGAAATGTGAGCTGTTGCACCAAAACACTCATATTAAGATGAAGGAAGAAATGTGAGCTGTTGCACACAAACACTCATATTAAGATGATGGAAGAAATGTGAGCTGTTGCACCAAAACACTCATATTAAGATGATGGAAGAAATGTGAGCTGTTGCACCAAAACACTCATATTAAGATGATGGAAGAAATGTGAGCTGGTTGCACCAAAACACTCATATTAAGATGAAGGAAGAAATGTGAGCTGTTGCACCAAAACACTCATATTAAGATGAAGGAAGAATGTGAGCTGTTGCACCAAAACACTCATATTAAAGATGAAGGAAGAAATGTGAGCTGTTGCACCAAAACACTCATATTAAGATGAAGGAAGAAATGTGAGCTGTTGCACCAAAACACTCATATTAAGATGATGGAAGAAATGTGAGCTGTTGCACCAAAACACTCATATTAAGATGATGGAAGAAATGTGAGCTGTTGACCAAAACACTCATATTAAGATGATGGAAGAAATGTGAGCTGTTGCACCAAAACACTCATATTAAGATGATGGAAGAAATGTGAGCTGTTGCACCAAAACACTCATATTAAGATGATGGAAGAAATGTGAGCTGTTGCACCAAAACACTCATATTAAGATGAAGGAAGAAATGTGAGCTGTTTGCACCAAAACACTCATATTAAGATGAAGGAAGAAATGTGAGCTGTTGCACCAAAACACTCATATTAAGATGATGGAAGAAATGTGAGCTGTTGCACCAAAACATCATATTAAGATGATGGAAGAAATGTGAGCTGTTGCACCAAAACACTCATATTAAGGATGAAGGAAGAAATGTGAGCTGTTGCACCAAAACACTCATATTAAGATGAAGGAAGAAATGTGAGCTGTTGCACCAAAACACTCATATTAAGATGAAGGAAGAAATGTGAGCTGTTGCACCAAAACACTCATATTAAGATGATGGAAGAAATGTGAGCTGTTTGCACCAAAACACTCATATTAAGATGATGGAAGAAATGTGGCTGTTGACCAAAACACTCATATTAAGATGATGGAAGAAATGTGAGCTGTTGCACCAAAACACTCATATTAAGATGATGGAAGAAATGTGAGCTGTTGCACCAAAACACTCAATATTAAGATGATGGAAAGAAATGTGAGCTGTTGCAACCAAAACACTCATATTAAGATGAGGAAGAAATGTGAGCTGTTTGCACCAAACACTCATATTAAGATGATGGAAAGAAATGTGAGCTGTTGCACCAAAACACTCATATTAAGATGATGGAAGAAATGTGAGCTGTTGCACCAAAACACTCATATTAAGATGATGGAAGAAATGTGAGCTGTTGCACCAAAACACTCATATTAAGATGATGGAGAAATGTGAGCTGTTGCACCAAAACACTCATATTAAGATGATGGGAAGAAATGTGAGCTGTTGCACCAAAACACTCATATTAGATGATGGAAGAAATGTGAGCTGTTGCACCAAACACTCATATTAAGATGAAGAGAGAAATGTGAGCTGTTTGCACCAAAACACTCATATTAAGATGATGGAAGAAATGTGAGCTGTTGCACCAAAACACTCATATTAAGATGATGGAAGAAATGTGAGCTGTTGCACCAAAACACATATTAAGATGATGGAAGAAATGTGAGCTGTTGCACCAAAACACTCATATTAAGATGATGGAAGAATGTGAGCTGTTGCACCAAAACACTCATATTAAGATGATGGAAGAAATGTGAGCTGTTGCACCAAAAACACTCATATTAAGATGATGGAAGAAATGTGAGCTGTTGCACCAAACACTCATATTAAGATGATGGAAGAAATGTGAGCTGTTGCACCAAAACACTCATATTAAGATGATGGAAGAAATGTGAGCTGTTGCACCAAAACACTCATATTAAGATGATGGAAGAAATGTGAGCTGTTGCACCAAAAACACTCATATTAAGATGATGGAAGAAATGTGAGCTGTTGCACCAAAACACTCATATTAAGATGATGGAAGAAATGTGAGCTGTTGCACCAAAACACTCATATTAAGATGATGGAAGAAATGTGAGCTGTTGCACCAAAACACTCATATTAAGATGATGGAAGAAAATGTGAGCTGTTGCACCAAAACACTCATATTAAGATGAAGGAAGAAATGTGAGCTGTTGCACCAAAACACTCATATTAAGATGATGGAAGAAATGTGAGCTGTTGCACCAAAACACTCATATTAAGATGAAGGAAGAAATGTGAGCTGTTGCACCAAACACTCATATTAAGATGAAGGAAGAAATGTGAGCTGTTGCACCAAACACATCATATTAAGATGATGGAAGAAATGTGAGCTGTTGGCACACCAAAACACTCATATTAAGATGATGGAAGAAATGTGAGCTGTTGCACCAAAACACTCATATAAGATGATGGAAGAAATGTGAGCTGTTGCACCAAAAACACTCATATTAAGATGATGGAAGAAATGTGAGCTGTTGCACCAAAACACTCATATTAAGATGATGGAAGAAATGTGAGCTGTTGACCAAAACACTCATATTAAGATGATGATAGAAAAAATGTGAGCTGTTGCACCAAAACACTCATATTAAGATGATGGAAGAAATGTGAGCTGTTGCACCAAAAACACTCATATTAAGATGATGGAAGAAATGTGAGCTGTTGCACCAAAACACTCATATTAGATGATGGAAGAAATGTGAGCTGTTGCACCAAAACACTCATATTAAGATGATGGAAGAAATGTGAGCTGTTGCACCAAAACACTCATATTAAGATGATGGGAAGAAATGTGAGCTGTTGCACAAAACACTCATATTAAGATGATGGAAGAAAGTGAGCTGTTGCACCAAAACACTCATATTAAGATGATGGAAGAAATGTAGAGCTGTTGCACCAAAACACTCATATTTAAGATGATGGAAGAAATGTGAGCTGTTGCACCAAAACACTCATATTAAGATGATGGAAGAAATGTGAGCTGTTGCACCAAAATCACTCATATTAAGATGATGGAAGAAATGTGTGAGCTGTTGCACCAAAACACTCATATTAAGATGAAGGAAGAAATGTGAGCTGTTGCACCAAAACACTCATATTAAGATGATGGAAGAAATGTGAGCTGTTGCACCAAAACACTCATATTAAGATGAAGGAAGAAATGTGAGCTGTTGCACCAAAACACTCATATTAAGATGAAGGAAGAAATGTGAGCTGTTGCACCAAAACACTCATATTAAGATGATGGAAGAAATGTGAGCTGTTGCACCAAAACACTCATATAAGATGATGGAAGAATATGTGAGCTGTTGCACCAAAACACTCATATTAAGATGATGGAGAAATGTGAGCTGTTGCACCAAAACACTCATATTAAGATGATGGAAGAAATGTGAGCTGTTGCACCAAAACACTCATATTAAGATGAAGGAAGAAATGTGAGCTGTTGCACCAAAACACTCATATTAAGATGAAGGAAGAAATGTGAGCTGTTGCACCAAAACACTCATATTAAGATGATGGAAGAAATGTGAGCTGTTGCACCAAAACACTCATATTAAGATGATGGAAGAAATGTGAGCTGTTGCACCAAAACACTCATATTAAGATGATGGAAGAAATGTGAGCTGTTGCACCAAAACACTCATATTAAGATGATGGAAGAAATGTGAGCTGTTGCACCAAAACACTCTATTAAGATGATGGAAGAAATGTGAGCTGTTGCCACCAAAAACTCATATTAAGATGAAGGAAGAAATGTGAGCTGTTGCACCAAAACACTCATATTAAGATGAAGGAAGAAATGTGAGCTGTTGCACCAAAACACTCATATTAAGATGAAGGGAAGAAATGTGAGCTGTTGCACCAAAACACTCATATTAAGATGAAGGAAGAAATGTGAGCTGTTGCACCAAAACACTCATATTAAGATGATGGAAGAAATGTGAGCTGTTGCACCAAAACACTCATATTAAGATGAAGGAAGAAATGTGAGCTGTTGCACCAAAACACTCATATTAAGATGAAGGAAGAAATGTGAGCTGTTGCACCAAAACACTCATATTAAGATGATGGAAGAAATGTGAGCTGTTGCACCAAAACACTCATATTAAGTGATGGAAGAAATGTGAGCTGTTGCACCAAAACACTCATATTAGATGAAGGAAGAAATGTGAGCTGTTGCACCAAAACACTCATATTAAGATGATGGAAGAAATGTGAGCTGTTGCACCAAAACACTCATATTAAGATGATGGAAGAAATGTGAGCTGTTGCACCAAAACACTCATATTAAGATGATGGAAGAATGTGAGCTGTTGCACCAAAAACACTCATATTAAGATGATGGAAGAAATGTGAGCTGTTGCACCAAAACACTCATATTAAGATGAAGGAAGAAATGTGTGCTGTTGCACCAAAACACTCATATTAAGATGAAGGAAGAAATGTGAGCTGTTGCACCAAAACACTCATATTAAGATGAAGGAAGAAATGTGAGCTGTTGCACCAAAAACACTCATATTAAGATGATGGAAGAAATGTGAGCTGTTGCACCAAAACACTCATATTAAGATGATGGAAGAAATGTGAGCTGTTGCACCAAAACACTCATATTAGATGAAGGAAGAAATGTGAGCTGTTGCACCAAAACACTCATATTAAGATGATGGAAGAAATGTGAGCTGTTGCACCAAAACACTCATATTAAGATGATGGAAGAAATGTGAGCTGTTGCACCAAAACACTCATATTAAGATGATGGAAGAAATGTGAGCTGTTGCACCAAAACACTCATATTAAGATGATGGAAGAAATGTGAGCTGTTGCACCAAAACACATATTAAGATGATGGAAGAAATGTGAGCTGTTGCACCAAAAACACTCATATTAAGATGATGGAAGAAATGTGAGCTGTTGCACCAAAAACTCATATAGTCTCTTATTTTTTAGATGATCCGTGTTTTTGGAAACTTTGGGAGACAAGCATCATATCCGAGTGTGACTATGTTGGACACCCTCCACCTTGGTGATTCTTTATTCTTCACTATTTGTCATCTCTACTTGTCTCCTGTTTGTCGGCAAACTGTATTCAGGTTCACAAAGCTTGTTGTAAAGTTCTTTCTAAATGGGTGTGATGTGTGAAAATCTATGTTCATTCCATAAATATCATGGATTTCAAAGTCTGGTCCTGATTTGCCTGTTGTGGATGTGTGTAAAGACAAAAGCAGATGACAGTGTGGATATCAGAATAGATAATGAGAAGTAAATAGTAAATGAATATAGAGAATATGAAAAAAAACCCAGAGAGGGTCACATGCAGGTACATGATTTTTATTCTGGAAAGTTTCCTTTTCTTCATACCACTTATTACCTCAACACGTAGTGACTGGGTAAACTTGCAGATACACAGCGATATGAACAGTATGGTCATTCCTTGCAAACAAAAGGACAGCTATCAGAATACACCATTCACATGGAGGAATATTTGATAATTTGTACATCCTCCATTCTCCCTCCTAGTTCACCTCTCTCCCTTTTCCCTTTGCAAATGACATACTTAAAAAGGGGAGGGGGAGGGGTGGGACTCCTATCAATCTTGTACCTCTCTTCCATGAAAACCTACAGACTGACAGGTAATAGTGCGTACTCGCATCACAAGTCTGCAAACATAAATATGGTCATGTTGATATGCACTGTGCGCAGCGAACACAGAATTCAAGCATGTACATGAAACAGTATTTCAAAACAAGCCTGTTTTCTGGTGTGCATGAATACATGCAGCTGTCAGTCTATAGGACGTCAGTGGTAGTTGAGAATTCTGACAAAATCAGCTAGACATGTAACCAGCTTTCACTGCAGCATAGGTTGTGATACAAATAAAGGCTATGATCAACAAAATAAAGACTGCCTCACTGTGAATTAGGTTGTGATACAAATAAAGGCTATGATCAACAAAATAAAGAGTGCCTCACTGTGAATTAGGTTGTGATACAAATAAAGGCTATGATCAACAAAATAAAGACTGCCTCACTGTGAATTAGGTTGTGATACAAATAAAGGCTATGATCAACAAAATAAAGAGTGCCTCACTGTGAATAGGTTGTGATACAAATGAAGGCTATGATCAAGAAAAACAGATTGCGTCAATGTGAATTCCAATATACTGACTTCAGCTTCATGTTAGCTTCAGGTAGACACGTTCCCATCATTGCTTATTGTTGCATTAGTATTGTAGAAGGGCATACAATACATTTTGACAGATAATTTGATTTGAATTAGAGTCCCACCTCCCAACCCCCCTTTCTACACCCTCTTTTCCACCTACCAACATTAAGTATACACACAATACTTAAAATAAACTGCTTGTACATACAAAAATTCAGGCATACACATGATCAGCAAACACATGTTTTAAGCAAAGAACACTGCCCTTGATTATCCCATAGGTCAGAAGATGAAAACAACACTGGTCTACACTGCCTTGATTATCCCATAGGTCAGAAGATGAAAACAACATGGTCTACACTGGCACTTTTATTTGATTTTTTTTCCTCTTTTTATTGTTAAAATTGCAGGCATCTGCACCCCCCTCTAACCTTGCATGTATAAACAGAGTACACACAGCACTGATGCACTGTACCTATGTAAGCAGCAGTGGCTTACACATTTTCCCCTTTACATAAAGTGGAAAAACAATTGCCACTTATGCTGGATTTGGTTGTTTATATCTGTGTATTACAAAATCATACCACACATTATTATACAATTTGAAATTATTGGTGTCAAATCATACCAACATTATACAATTTGAAATTATTGGTGTAATCAGTTATACTCGTATAACAATAATCATACAATATACTGGAAACCGACATTGTAACAAACATACTACAGTTAGTTCTTTCGCACAAATTTTCAACTTGCCTTTTTCTTTAGAGTTACTTTCAACAATCTGGACAGACACACCATGCTGACTAGTCACCAGCAGAAGTGCAGCACTGTGTTCAGAGAGGTGGCAATCAACAGTCTGGATGACACACCACTGCTGACAGCCACCAGCAAGTGCAGCACTGTGTCAGAGAGGTGGCCAATCACAGTCTGGATGACACACCACTGCTGACAGCCACCAGCAGAGTGCAGCACTGTGTCAGAGAGGTGGCCAATCACAGTCTGGATGACACCCTGGGTTAGGCCTTTCCAGGGCCCTCATCTGTACCACAAAGTCAGAGAAAGCAATGGCATAGAAACTAAACATGTACACACTCTACACCAAGTGGCATGTATTTCATACACATAATCGGTGTCATCATAATGAGCAACATTCTTTCAATATACATGTATTTTTTTCATATTTCTAACCCACTACATATTGTTCATAAACAACACACTCATACATGCATACATTTACAGAATTCACCATGACGGATTCCTTGTGTGCCTTGACTAAAGGGCAACAACTCTAACTCTCAGCTGAGTTTTTTTTCTTCAACAAACAGGCCAATAAATAGGAACAATGGCAGTGATTATAGACTGAAATATTAACCATCCAAAAAAAAAAGAAAAAAAGGGAAGAACCTTTTTTTCTGTCGTTTCATAAAGATCAGGTAGCCCTCTGTGCTGCAGTATGATCAAAGATCACCCCCCCCCCCCCCCCCCCCTCTTCTGCGTTACAAAAAAATTGGAAGACTTGTATACATTATTTTTGTAAAAAATTGTACACTCATTTTTGTTGAAGAATACACTTCTAGCAGTTTTAGGGTAAACAGGTCTGATACATGCCTGAAATTGAAAAGAATATACACACTCCTCTTTTGAGTCCCCAAAATGCATGCATATTCTCACACACATACACACCAGGGGCATTGATTCATGAGTTGAAACTGGGATCCAAGTATGGGATAATCTTGGCAGTCTGAGACTGAAATACATAGCATACTGATTCACCCACTGTCTGAAGTGACCAATTCAGAAGGCATATCTATGCACACGCATGTACACAGCAGCACACATCGTCTTTGTTACACATGCCCTCTCACCTATAACCATTGCTAGGATAGGAAATCGGTCAGCACCAAAGAAAACTTCCTTCTGTCCTTTGATATGGGCCACAAAAAAACGGAGCTCCAAAACACGGGGAAAAAACAACAACACTTTCCTCATGAATAAAAAATACACATGAAGGAGTGAAAATATGGCCACATCATAAATCTAGTTTCCTGAAACAATTAACAGATTTCCGTTTAAACATACCTCAATCTTTGTTCTGCTTACCATTTGCAAAATCATTTAAATTTTTATTTGTTTTCATGTGACAATGCGCTAAACACACACACACACACACACGCCAAGGCACACACATTAACCAGGTGTATTTTCTGTCAACGATGACAACAAAAATTGGGTGTTTTCTTCTTCTTTGATATATACACAAGTACATGGAAATGCTGAATCTGTTTTAAAATAAAGAGTATCTAGTGTCCCACTTCCTCACTAATGATCTAAATCTGGAAGTCCCAGCTTGCCAAACTTCTCACACTTTTAAGGATAAACAAAAGAGTTGTCAGGATAAACAAAAGAGTCATGTGCCTTTTCTCAACATGGGAGCAAAAGCTAACCATAGTTGTTTATGAAGATAATCAAATGAATTTTCAAATACAACTCTAGTTTTCATGTTGACCCTCCTGCATTCCACACATCTCCCGCCAGAAAACCCTCCTTGGGATTTATCTTCTTCAGATTTTTTTCCCCCCAAAATGCTTTTTTCCCCAAATACACAGTTTCAGTTCAGTAGAAATACTTCCTAAACAATCATATATGTGGTGTGAGTAATCGTTGTGACCTGTGCCCCTTTACTTTGACATTAAATCTACATGTGGCATGCAGCTGTTAGGTCCTTTGTTGGGACCTTCAAAGTAGTGTCACTAAAACATCCCCTTTACCTTTGCTTGTCCTGCTACTCCTGCAGAATTCCTTCCTCTGTAATTCATTTGAAAAGTCCATTATGTCACCGACAAAGTTACCACCTACCAAGAACAGATGTGACTGTAGAATTTTCCCGTCAGAAACTCAAACTATAACCTCACGAACATATTGAACTCTGCACAATTCTCAAAAAGATCATCATCAAATCTAATGATTTTATGTTAAATGGGAGCCTGAATGCGGTTTAGTGTTTAAACTTCCGGTGCTTACTTACTTTAAAGGGCCCCTAGCTCAAGGGTGACATAGGCCATGTAAAAACCTCCGCCATCGCACTCGGTTCTGGGCTGCTCGCTGTATGCCTGTCCAGTTGGTCCACTGCCTCTTTATCTCTGCCTCAGTGTCTCGCCTCCAGCTGCTGCGAGGTTGGCCTCTCTTCCTTTTCCCCTGTGGGTTCCATGTCAGGGCTTGGTGTGTGGTGTTGGATGCTGGCTTCATAAGGGTGTCCAATCCAGCCCCACTTCCTCCGCAGAATCTGTTTGGCCACTGGTTCCTGTCCTGCTTGCTTCCATAGATCTTCACTGGTGATCTTCTCTGGCCATCTGATTTTGAAGATGCGCCTCGGACAGATGTGGAAGAAGAAGGTCTGAATGTTTTGCTGTATTGCCTTGGTCATTCTCCAAGTCTCGCAGCCGTTGAGCAAACTTCTGGTGCTGTCACAATGTCAAAACTTTGTTTACTGTATGTCAGAGAGGCAGATTTCTTAACAGTGAGTCAGCCAGATAGCACAAGCTGATGTCGGTGGAAACTATCCAAACAGATAAGAAATAGACTGCACTAGGCTGGACTAACTGGTAAGACTTTTTCCAACAAACCTGATTTTACGCATCTGGATTTGGGTTCAATGTCAAACAATGGATCGACACAGCTGGCTCCCACCAAGACTGACAGTGGCAGCATAGCTTCTTCTTGCCCTTCTTCTCACTCCGCTCTGTGGCCAGTCACTGGGGTGCCACTCTGAACAATCAGTTCACAGGTTCCTCCAGGTCTGCTGGGTGTGTGTCCAGGTTGAGGTCTCTGCCATGGTTGCCCTTGGTCCACTCTGCAGTGCTGTCAGTCCATTGTTCTGTCTTCAGTCAACTTCTCTCCCTTTCTTGATCCACTCTGCAGTGCTGTCAGTCCATTGTTCTGTCTTCAGTCAACTTCTCTCCCTTTTCTTGGTCCACTGCAGTGCTGTCAGTCCATTGTTCTGTCTTCAGTCAACTTCTCTCCTTTTCTACCCTCTGGAAAACTGTTTCAGAACAAGCGCTACAATTTGTTTTGGCCGTACCAATGTGGTTTTCTTTTCTGAAATGACATCAGCAGATCTTCCTACAGTCTGATGTGCTGTTAATGTTTTGCCACACTTGTTCATTGGGATGTAAATGACATCAGCAGATCTTCCTATAGTCTGATTGCTGCTTGATGTTTTGCCACACTTGTTCATTGGTGATGTGATCAGTATAGTCTGATGATTAGTACCTTGCTGGAACATCCTATTTCCATTACCAATTCTTTCCAGATTTCCAGCTAGGTCCATATCTGACATGCCCAAAGTAAAACCATGTACCAGTGCATGCTGGAGCCTGACCTGGTGTTTAATGGAGGTGTTGTCATTGCTGCCCTGGAGGATCTGGAGCCTGATCTGGTGTTTAAGGGAGGTGTTGTCATTGCTGCCCGGGGGATCTGGAGCCTGATCTGGTGTTTTAAGGGAGTGTTGTCATTGCTGCCCTGGAGGATCTGGAGCCTGATCTGGTGTTTTAAGGGAGGTGTTATCGTTGCTGCCCTGGAGGATCTGGAGCCTGATCTGGTGTTTTAAGGGAGGTGTTATCGTTGCTGCCCTGGGGGAAATCTGGACCCTGATCTGGTGTTTTAAGGGAGGTGTGTCATTGCTGCCCTGGAGGATCTGGACCCTGATCTGGTGTTTAAGGGAGGTGTTGTCATTGCTGTCCTGGAATCTGGAGCCTGATCTGGTGTTTTAAGGGAGGTGTTATCATTGCTGCCCTGGAGGACCTGGAGCCTGACGGTGTTTAAAGGGAGGTGTTATCGTTGCTGCCCTGGAGGATCGGGAGCCTGATGTTGGTGTTCAGGGGAGGTGTTATCGTTTGCCCCCGGGGAAGGATTTCTGGTGTGGACCCCTCATTGCTAATGATGGATCCCAGGTAAGTGAACTACTGAATAGCTCCTACCTACCCCTCTATGTCGTTGTTTAATGATGGATCCCAGGTAAGTGAACTACTGAATAGCTCCCACATAGCCTCTATGTCTTGCTAATGATGGACCCAGGTAAGTGAACAAATGAATAGCTCCCACATAGCCTCTATGTCATTGCTAATGATGGAATCCCAGGTAAGTGAACTATGAATAGCTCCCACCTAGTGTCTTGTCATTGCTAATGATGGATCCCAGGTAAGTGAACTACTGAATAGCTCCCACATAGCCTCTATGTCATTGCTAATGATGGATCCCAGGTAAGTGAACTACTGAATAGCTCCCACATAGCCTCTATGTCATTGCTAATGATGGATCCCGGGTAAGTGAACTACGAATAGCTCCCACCTAGCCTCTATGTCATTGCTATGATGGATCCCAGGTAAGTGAACTACTGAATAGCTCCCCCTAGCCTCTATGTCATTGCTAATGATGGATCCCGGGTAAGTGAACTACTGAATAGCTCCCCCCTAGCCTCTATGTCATTGCTAATGATGGATCCCAGGTAACTGAACGACTGGATAGCTCCTATCTAGCCTCTATGTGAAATTTACACGAAGTTTTCCATTCACAAACCCCGATCCCCTGCGCAACCATCTTTGTCTTGCAAGTAAACTAGTTTCCCCCGATATGCTGCCATATCTAGCAACCTCACAACTGGGAAGAATGGGCCCATCCACACTCGCAAGAACTGTAGCCTCCCACATCTGTCAAACTGCTCACTCTGATCATTTGCCAATAGTCGTTTTCTTATCCTATCAGATTGTTAACTAACACACGTCAATGCCTGTCTTGTTCAGCCGATCAGCTGCAGATGAGTAGTAAATGCAAGAGGGTTGTCTGCAGTAAACTCAGGCATGCAAATGAACAGAAAAAGCGAACAACTAACGCCCAAGTCCCAAAGCCTCCTGGGGTTTTGGCCTTGAGTTTGTCCTTGACCTCCGGTGAGTGCATGCGTGACAAGGCGTCTTTTATGACGGCCTCGCTCATCCTGCCCTGACGGCGGCCTGCACAATGAGCAGATTCTCACGTGGCTTTCTGGGCTACGGCTCATCCAGAGCAGTGTTTTCATCCTAATAAACACATGTTACAAGAAAGTCCTAAATGTTCTCAGTAGATTAATTTATGACCATTCCATCACAACACTATAGGGCCATCCATCACAACACTATATGACCATCCATCACAACACTATAGGACCATCCATCACACTATATGGACCATCCATCACACTATATGACCATCCATCACACTATATGACCATCCATCACACTATATGACCATCCATCACAACACTATATGACCATCCATCACACTATATGACCATCCATCACAACACTATATGACCATCCATCACAACACTATAGGACCATACATCACACTCTATGACCATTTACAACACTATTTGACCATCCATCACAACACTATATGACCATCCATCACCCAACACTATATGACCACCATTACACTATATGACCATCCATCACCTATATGACCATCCATCACAACACTATATGACCATCCATCACAACCTATGACCTTCCATCAAAACAATATATGACCATCAACACTATATGACCATCCATCACAACACTATTATGACCATCCATCACACTAATGACCATCCCCTCACAACACTATATGACCATCCATCCCCAAAACTATATGGGCCATCCATCACAAAAACTTATTTGACCATCCATCACACTATATGACCATCCATCACAACCACTAAATGACCATCCATCACAACACTATATGACCATCCATCACAACACTATATGACCATCCATCACACATATGACCATCCATCACACTACATGACCATCCATCACACTTATGACCATCACAACACTATATGGGCCATCCATCACACTATTTTGGGCCATCCATCACAACACTATTTGACCATCCATCACAACACTTTTATGACCATCCATCACAATATATGACCCTCCACGGCAGTTCTGACTGCTGCTTTTAAATCGCTTTAGTCAAAGTCTTCAATAGCGTGAGACGGAAAAGCAGAAGAAACAAATTTGCGCGCGCACCCAACCAGCTGGGTCTGTTACTGTTAGCGGTCTTGTATCTGACACCCTGGAGTGTCAGGAGATAAGGGCGGAAGGGGCTTCTCCCGCTAGTTCTGAAAGCGTGGAGAATAGCGAACTACACACTGTTTTGGGGGTCTGTATTTGCGCCTATAGCTGACAATATTTTACACAACGACTGCACACAGCTAAGCCCTGGTACCCGAGAAAGCGGAATTGTCTCTGTCCACAACACGCTGTGAGCTATTTTCCCCGGGGGCCGAACGAAGTATCTGTTCAAAAAGCGCATACACGAACGCATACGCGTGGGGCGCGCTCCGCAACACACACACACAACACCCACCCACAACATGGAACACCATGCCAAGCGCGCCACTCAAAAATATCCTTTTCCCCCCAAACATTTATAGGGACAAATCCTTTTCCACCCCCCTTTTTTTTGACCACCCACCCAAAACTTTTCCTATAATTTGGCCCATCCATCAAAAAACCCCTTTATAATTTTGACCTTCCCCCAAAAATTCCACCAAAAATTTGGGGGGGGGGGGGGGGGGGGGGGGGGGGGGGGGGGGGGGGGGGGGGGGGGGGGGGGGGGGGGGGGAAAAAAAAAAAAAAAAAAAAAAAAAAAAAAAAAAAAAAAAAAAAAAAAAAAAAAAAAAAAAAAAAAAAAAAAAAACCAAAAAACTTTTACCCCCAATACCCTTTTATAAATTAAAAAATTAAAACCCATTACAAAATGGGTTTATATAACTTTTAACACAAACTAAGGGAAAAAACAAAAAAATTCAAGACCACCTTACAAAAATGCCAAACCCAAATTAACCTTTGTTTTTTTTTTTGGGGGGTTTTTTTTTGGGGGTTTTCCCTTTGCCCTTAAAAAAAAAAGAAATAAAAAGGGGGGGAAAAAAAAGAACCAAAAAAAATAAAAATTTTGAACATACTTACAAGCCATGCACCAAATTTCCCCCAATAAAACCCAAAAAAGGGGAAAAAAAAAAATGCCCCATTTTAAAACCGCCATCCAAAAATTTAGAAAAAGGAAAAAAAAGAATAAAATAAAGAAAAAAAAGAAAAAAATTTTTTGGGGGGGAAATCCCCCAAATTAGAATCCATACATAAAGAAACCAGGCCTTTTGATGGTTTTCCTTTTGGTCAAACCAAAAACAAAAAAGCAGAGAAAAAAAAGGGAGGGATGGGGGTGGGGCCCTTGGAGGTTTTTAAAATTACATTATGAAGGGGGGAAACGGGGGGGCATCCCAAGTATTTTGAATAAAAAACAATAAAAACTTTTTTGGGTTGTTTCCGACATGTTTGACCAAAATATTTCCCTCCCCTCCCTCTCAAAAAACAAAACCCCCAAAACACCATTTTTCCATCCCCCTACCCCCCCAAAACAACACACTAAAACCACCCCCCCACAACCCCACACAAAAAAAACAAACACGGCCCCAAAAGATCCCCTGCGGGGGGATAAAAAGGAATAAAAAAGGGGAAAAAGAAAAAGGAAAAAAGAGGGGAAAAAATGAATTTTAAACAAGGCCTGGACTAAGGAAAAAACAAAACAAAAAAAAACCCCAAAAACCCAACAAAAATTCCGGAAACCCAACGAGTGGGTGGGTGGGGGGGGGAGGGGGGGGGGGGGGGGGGGGGGGGGGAGAAGATGAGAGAAGGGGGAGAGAGGAGAGAGGAGAGAGAGAAGGGGAAAGAGAAAGAGAGGAGAGAGGAATGTTAAATTAAACTGACTGCATGCAAAAATTTAACAAAAAAAAAGGGGAAAAAAACCATCACTTAAACACCCAACCATCAAAAAATAAATAAAAAAAAAAAAAATAAAAAAAGAAAAAAAAAAAAAAAGGAAAAGGGGGGTTTTGGGGGGGGAATAAATAGAAACAACAAAGAAACAGCCCCAGGCAGGACCCGCACCCCCAAATAAAACCAAAATGTGTACCCCAGAGGGGTAAAGAGGGGGAATACCCTTCCAAACCCCTTAAACTGTTAAAAATACTTTTAAAAAAAAATGGGGCCAAAATTGCTTTGTTCCAAAATCAAAAAAACCCTTGTTTCAGGGAAAATTTTTAAAACTGAAAAGGGCTTTTTGCTTTTTCCCCTCTCCTCTCTCAAACCCCCCCAACCCCACCCCTTCTTTTTCCCCCCCCCACACAACAAAACACACCCAAAAAAACAAAAAACAAAAATTTTTTACATATTAACCCACAAGTAATAAATCCTTTTTTGGCAAAGAAAAGGAAAAAAGGAAAAGGAAGAAAGAAAATGAAAAGAAAGAAAAGGAAAAGAAGAAAGAAAATAATGTTTTTCTTTCATGGATGATTAAAAAAACAAAAACCAGGTTCAAAACAACCCACAACAAACACAAACTTTTAACGGCTCCCCGGCTCGAATTGAGGGGGGCCCGGGGAAAGGGGGGGAAACAAAAAGGGGGGGGGGGGAAAAGGAAAAAATAAAAAGGAAAGGGAAGAAGGAAAAGGAAAAAAAAGTTTGAAATAGGGGCTGTTTTTTTTTAAAAAAAACTCACCCCCCCCAACACACAACACCACTCCCCACGACCCCCCCCACCCCCACACCCCCCACCACACACAAAACACAAAAACCCACACACACACCACACACACACCACACACACACACACAAAAAACCCAAACCCCAAACTTAAAAAGAACACGAAGAAAAGGGAGGAGGAAAAAAAATTAAAATTTTATTTGGGGATTTTTAGTAAAACCATTTCGGGTTTTCCATTTTCTTATTTTTTTTTTTTAATTATTTTCCCAAAGTTTCCCTTTTTGGGTGTTCTCTCTCAACATTTTTACAAAAAATGTGGAAAAATAAAGGGGTTTTGTTTTAAAACCCTTTTTAAACCCCCCCCCCCCCTTCCCCCAAACCAACCAATTTTTAACAAAGAATTTTTGGGCCCGAAAAAAAAAATTCCCAAAAAAATTTTATTGGTTCGATTCCCCTTCCCTTTGTTAAAAATTTTAAAAACAAACCCCAAAGCAAATTTGGTTTTGGGCCCAAAAATTCTGTAAAATTTTAAATTAAAAACGAATTTTAATTTGGGTATCAGGAAAAACATATGAAATTTTTGGTAAAAAAACTCTCAAGTTCTATGGTTTGTTAATACAAATTTTTTGTTAAAAAAACTTTGTACCTTTTTTTTAAAAAATTTTAAAGTAAAGTTTTAAACCTTTTCTCCCGCCCCAAAAACCAAAAAAGCTGCTGGGGCCATTCTTAAAACTGTTAGGGCCAAAAAAAGGGAGTTGGGAAAGGCAAACTTCCCCAAAAATTTTTAATCATTTGCTTGGTTTCCCCGTTTTTTTCCTCCTACAAAACCACCAAACCCCAAGACCACCACCACCAAGAACCACAAAAACAACAAAAACCAACCACACACAAACCCCAAACCCCAAAAACCCAAAAGGGCCCTTAAAACAAACACTTTTTTTAAATTTTCCTAAAAAATATATGAAATTTGAAATTTTTTTAAAAAATTTAAAACCCTTTTTATGTTATCCTCACCCTTATGAACCATAATTATTTTGTTTAAAAATTTATGACCTCAATTTCCCTTTAAAATTAGGCCTACTTCTAAAAATTAAACCATATTAACTAAAAATGACCAAAATAAAATTTAAATTACATCCACCCCCACAAATCTAATAATTTTCCTTTAACAAAGACCCAAACCCTTGGTTTTTCGGAAAAAATAGTTGCCCCCCCCTGGCTTTTTCCTTACCGGGCCCCCATTTTTCACGGGCTATGGGTTTTGGGGTGAAAATTTTCCCCAAATTTTAAAACCCACGAATTTTTAACCCCTGGCCCCAACTTTTGGTAACCCCTTTTAATAACCCTGGCCCCAAAAGCGGGGCATCTTAGGGTTAAAAAAAACCCGGCTTTAAAAAATTTTTAAAGTTTGTTTTTTCAAACGAAAAACAAAAGGGGGTCTTCGGACTAGGGGTCCGGGGGAAAAGGAAACGGGGGAAAAATTGGATTTGAGGGGGCCCCCCGGGTTCCCCTTCATAATTAATAAAAAACAAAAGGGCCAACCTCCCTTTGGGGGCCTCCTTTTTGGGGGAATTAATTTTGGGCCCTTACCCCCTTTGGGGTCCCCTAAAACCCAAGCCCCCAAAAAAATTTTTGGGCCTTTGTTTTTGCTTTTACCTTCACCCTTTCCTTCAAAACCGGTTTCCATACACTTTTGGCCACCCTTCCAAACAAACTTCAAACATTTCGTTCCCACTTCTTGACCCCCTTAAATTTCAAAAATTTTTCCCCTTTTGGAAATCCAAATTTAACGGAGGGCCCCCTTGTTTCGGGGGGTCTTTAAACTGGAAAAACCCCCCATTTTTTCCCGTACCTTAAGATTTGGGGAAATTTTTTAAAAACCCAAAACCCTTCACCCGTCAAATTTTTTAAAAAAAAATTAACCCTGGAAAACCTTCCCCCCTTTTGGGGTTTAAAACGGTTTTCCCCTTCAGTTTTTTTGGGGCAAAAAACCGGGCGGCAAGTTAAAGGAGAGTGCGACGAATTTTCCGGGTTCAAAATTGGTTTCCTGTGGGGGCTTTGGGTAATTGGGGGCCCCGGTCCGGGGTTCGGGTTTTTCCGTAAACTTTTGGCCTTTATGTCCTTTCACGCCCCCACGGTTTTTTTTAAACGGACTTTCCAAAACGGCCCTTCAAAAATTTTCAACACTTTGTCCCCTTTTTAAAATTTTTAAAAATTTCCGGGGGGTTTTGGAAAATGAAATGGAGCCTTTTTTTGGGGCCATAAAAAAGGTTTGGTCCCCTTAATAAAACCCTTTTTTTTGGAAAATTTTTTGAAGCATCTAAATTAAATCTTTGGCTCAATCCTTCAAAACAGGCCCTTTTCCAAAAAATTTTGGGGAAAATCTTTTAACCCCTTTGATAAATTTTGTTCTGATTATTTGGTTTGAGGATTTTTGAATTTTGGGGTTCATTGGCTATTTCCCTTGGGTTAAAAATGAATATAAAATTCAGGTCTTAAAGTTGGCCCCCTAAACCCCTTTGAAATTATGGGTGGCCCCTGAGGGATTTTTCCCAAAAATTTTAAAAAATTTTTTCCCTTAAAATTTTAAACATATAAAATTTCCATCAAAAATTTTTTTAAGAAATCTTAAAACACTTTAATACCGCCCCCCCACCCTTTTGCCCCCAAAACTTTTTGGGCCCATTTTCCATTTTTTGCTTTCCATTTTAACCCTTTATGATTTTAAATTATGACCTTTTCCCATCATAAATTTATAGGGGCCCATCCATCACCACACTTTTTGGCCCTTCCATCACAACCAAATATAAACCACCCATCCCCAAAAATATATGACCATCCATCAAAAACACTTTTGGACCATCCATCACCACATCTTTGCCATCCATAAAACATTTTATGACCATCCATCAAAACTATTTTGACCTTTCCATCCCCCAAAAATTTTTATGCCCCATCCTTCAAACTATAGGGACATCCATCAAACAATAGCCCTTATAAAAAACCATCCATCAAAAAACACTATAGGACCCACCCTTCAAAAACATATGACCTTTCCCATCACAACACTATTAGGACCTCCATCCCCAACATAATATGACATCCATCACAAAATTATTTTGGCCCATCCATCAAACACTATAGGGCCATCCATAAAAATACTATATGCCCACCCTTCACCTATTTGACCACCACCCAAAACTTTATGCCCAAATCCATCACAACACTTTTTGGGCCATCCATCCCCAAATTATATGACCATCCATCATCCTTAACCCCTTAAAAAATTAGGTCCATCACAACCTTTATGCCCAATCCTTCACCCCCTATATGCCTTTCCATCAAATATTTTGGACCACCCATCAAAATATTTGCCATCCATCAAAACTTTTTTCCATTCCTCAAAAACTAAAATGACCTTTCCACACTCTATATGACCATCCATCACAACACTATAGGGAACCACACAACACTATATGAAAATCCATCACACAAATTTGACCATCCCCACAAACACCCTAAAAAATTGCCACCCAAAAAAACAACATTTAAGGGCCCTTTCACCCAAAACCCACTTTTGCCCAAATCCATCACACTATATGACCACCAAATCAAAAACACTTTATAAACCTTTCCTTTTTCCACCAAAACACTATATGACCACCCTTTACAACACTATTTGACCACCCAAATTAACAACCCCTAAGACCCCCCTTTCACAACATATTTGACCACCCATCACACTATTTAAACCATCCACCCAAAAATTAGGGACCTTTCCATAAACCACTATATAAAACCATACAACACAATTTTGGGCCTTTCCATCAAAACCTTTTCGACCACCCATCAAACACTATATGCCCACCCATCACACTATTGCCCCATCCATCACACTTAGACCTTTCATCCCTATATGCCCAACCCAACCCCACACTTATGCCCATCCATCACACTTTAGACCTTCTTTCAAAACCAATATGCCCATCCTTCACACTTTATGACCATCCATCACACTATATGGACCATCCATCACCCCCTTTTTATGGGACCTTCCCCCATTTATTTGACCAAATCCCCCAAATATAGGCCCACCCATCAACAAATGCCCATCCATCACACTGTATGGACCATCCATCACACTTAGGGACCACCCATAAACACTTTAAAGGCCCCATCCATCAAACTATATGCCCTCCACCCAACTATTTTGCCCTTCTTCCATCCCCACCACAACTTATGACCACCCATCACAAGAACCCCATAATTAAATGCCACCCAAACCACAATGTTATACATTTTGTTTTCCCTTTTTTTCCCCACCCACAAACCAAATCCCACATTGAAACCTTCTCCATTTTCCATCATCCAACCTATAGGGACCACCCAATCACACTTTATGACATCCATCACACCTATATGACCTTTCCACCCAAAATTTATGACCTTTCCTTCCCACTGAAATGCCACCCCCATCCCCACTGTATGCCATCCATCACACTGTTGCCACCCCATCACACTTTTTGGGACCACCATCCATTTATGACCATCCATCACACTATAGGGACCCCCATCCACTTATGCCACCCATCACATTTTGGGACCTTCCTTCACATTTTTGGGCCCACCCTTTCACATTTTTTGACCACCCTTCACACATAGCCCATCCATACACAAAGGGGCCCATCCATCACATTTTTATGACCATCCTTCACCTGTATGCCTTCCATAAACACTATATGACCATCCATCACACTGTTTTGCCATCCATCAAACTGTATGACCATCCCCCACACTATATGCCCCACCCACCCCGGGATGCCAACCATAAACACTTTTAGGGCCCAATCCATCCACTGTAATGCCATCCATCACACTATTTTAAACCTTTCCAATCACACTATATGACCATCCATCCCACTGTATGCCCAATCCTTACACTGTAGGGACCACCCCAATAAAAAAACCTATATGACCATCCACACACTGTATTTTGTCATGTGTGTGGGCCTCACATCAAGGCAGGTGACGCTCCTCACATTAGTTAGGGATTGAATCTTTTCCCGTCCCAAAATTTAAAAGGGAAGAATATTCATATGGCTTGCTATTTGTAGCGGGGCCCCCAAAAAAATAATTGTGAGAAAGATCATTCAAAAAAACGAATGTGGTTTTGGGGGAAAAGTGCCCAAAGAGGGGTTTGGTTTAAACAAGGGCTGGTAAGGAAAGGTGCGGGTTCATGTGTTTTAAAAACCGGGGGTAGGGCACTACTAGGAAAAGGGGGGGAAAAGAGTCATTTTAAAACCCCAGCAGAGGGCCCTTTAGAGACTCGCCCTGTCGGGGGACGGGGGTTTCCTCTTGCTGCCCATTTCATTACCAGGTGAGCGATAGATAGTTGGGGAAAGTTTACAGGGGAAAATTTAAAAGGAAAAGGGGAAAAAAAAAAAAATTTCCCATATGTTGAATTAAGAAGGTTACTTACAAAAAATTATTCGTTTTTTCAGCCCTTCCCCCTTTCCCCTTCGCCCTTCCCCCTTACCTTTCCCCGGGAGGTGGTTGAAGATGGCCTTTGTGTGAGGAAAACACTGGTAGTTCAGCCCCGCGGTACCAACCCCGGGGAGAGGAGTTGAAGCTCGTCGTTTTTTAAAAGAGCCCGGAAAACCCCGGGAAAGAGAAGTCGAGACTCGTATCCCCCAAGGACAGGAGAATTCGAGGGGGCAGTATTTTTGTCTCAAGGGGACGGGGAAAATTGAAAAAGCAGGGGATTTTTTTCTTAAAGGCAGGAAGGCCCTAGTGATTTCGGGAGTTATGTATTTTCCTGGTTGGGGTTTTTTTGGTTTAACGGAATGTAAAGGGCCAGGGCTTTTTGAAGCGGAAGTGTTTATTTTTCTCTCAGTGTGAGGAGAGTTTACAGTGTAAAGAAAAATTACCTGGGGAAAAGATTGATTTTTTCCCCCGACGTGAGGAGAGATACTTGTGTGCAGTTTTATTTGTCTTCGTGTGGAGAGGGGTTACGGGGGTTTAAAATTTTTTTCAAGTGGATAAATGTTTTTTTAGAAAAATTGTTTTCCGGAAGGGGGGTGGAGAAGAAAAACATTTTTTTAAGGGGCCCCTTTTGGGTTTTTTTTGGGAAAAGATTGCTTTGTGGGTTTTGGAGAAAAATGCTGTCTTTGAATGGGGGGTATGAAAAAAGTGACAGTGTGACAGTGGTGTGCCCCGACCCCAAATTTTCCCCGGGCGTAGCTGGTTTTTTTTTCCCGGAAAAAAAAAAAAGTTTTCTTTTGTACCTCAAGGGTTTGGGGAAAGAAAAAAAAAAAAAGATTTTATTTGTCCCAAAAAAAGGGGTTTTGAGGAAAAAAAAAAAAAAAGGATTCTATTTGTGCCCTAAAGGGGTTTGAGGGAGGGAAAAAAAAAAAAAAAATTTAAGTGATTATTGATTGTGTATAATTTTTGCATTTGTTGTTGTTTTTGAATTTTATGTGTTTAAGGGGGGTTGAGTTTTTTTTGGGTTTTGCTTGCCCTTTTTAGGGTTTTTTTTTTTTTTTTTTTGTAAGATTTCTTTTGCCCTTCCCCCCCCTCGGGGCCCGATAGCCTCAACCTCCTCTTGCTCAAAACCTTTTGGCGCAAGGGGGCTGGGCGTTGGGGGGGTCTTTTTCCCTTTCCCCTAGGGGAAATTTGGAATTTTTTGCCCCTTTCCCCCGGACTGTTTGCCCCAACCTCCCCTGCTTTTGCGGGGGGCCCTGGGTTTGGGGGGAGTCGATAGTTTTTCCCCCCCTCTTAAATTTATCTATTTCTTTCGCTTTCCTTTGTTTCAGTTTGTTTTTTCCCCCTTCCCCTCAGAGTGTGGGTTAAATTCTCCCCCGTCAGGGTAATAGGTAGGTGGTGGATTTTGTTTTCCGCTCTTTTCCAAAATAAACTTTCTTTTTTCTTTTGATCATTTTTTTTTCTGGGTGGGGTTTGCGAGATTTTTTTTGGGATTTTGGGGGAAATTGGGGCATTTATTGATTGATTGTTTAATATTTTTTATTTTTTTATGTAGTGTGGGGTTATTGGCATGATTTTTTTTTCCCGTTCCAGTTTTACGGGGGGGACAGTGACCCCTAGGGGGCTGTTGTGGGCTTCTTTTGGGTTTTTTGATTTCTGCTCCCCTATTTCCCGGGCCCGTGTATCCTTTCATTTCCTTTTTTACCCCTTTTTCAAAACCCCTTTTAAACCCCTTTTCCTCAAAAAAGCGCCTAAACTAGGGTTTTTTTTTCTTCATTTTCATCTTTTAGGTAAGATTTCCCTTTTGTTTGTGTTTTTCCCCCCTTTTTAATTGTTTGTGATTCCCTTTGTTTTGTAAAATTTTTAAATTTATTTTTTGTATAAGGCGGTTTCATTTGTTTTTTTTAAATTGTTTGAAAAAAGTTTAAAAAAAAGAATGACAACAAGAACTTTGGAAAATAAAAAATTTATAAAAAAATTTTTTTTCAGAAAAACTTTATTGTGTTTATTTCCTTTCTTAAGGGAAACAGGTTTTTTATTTAAAAAATTTTTTTTTGTTTTTTAAATTCCAAATTGATAGCAGTTGCAAATTTTTTTTGGAAAAAATACATTCCTTGGTTTTTTTTCTACCCCCCTTTAAGTAAGCTGTTTTTTGTTTATTTCCCGGTTTTGAATTCGTATTTGTTTTATACTATATTGGTTTTGTGAAAAATAACATTATCATATATCGCCTTTTTTTTTTATTCATACTTTGGATTGTTTTTGGGGTTTTTTATCTGACGATTCCCTTATGGTTTATTTTGATAAAAAATTTTTTTAAAACAAGCGGAAAAGGGTTGGGTTTTTATGGAGAGAAAACTTCTAACTATGTACAACAAACATAGATAAAGGGAGAAAGGTAAGAGAGAGAGAGAAAAAAGATTACAAGGAAGCTGAAAAAAATTTGACTACGAGGGAAGTGAAGAAATAGATACGAGGGAAGCTAAATCGGAGGAAAAAAGACTAAAGGGAATCTGAAATTGAAGAAAAAAAAACTACAGGGGGAATCTGAAAATTTAAGAAAAAAAATTTCAGAGGGAAACTGAAGAAAAAAGATTAAAGAGGGAAAACTGAAGCTGAAGAACGGGCAATTTAAGTTGAGGGCCCGTTGGGGTAAAGAGATGATGCTGAAATTAAAAGGGGTACAAAGGTTCAAGAGAAACCCCCACCAGTTCCACCAGTTTGGTTCCCCAGCCATGCCCTCAACCAAAAACGGCATATAATTTCCCAAAATTACCACCCCTTTTTGGGAAAAAAAGGATGAATTGATTGTTTTCTTTTCCCATTTTTAAAGTCATGCAACGTTTTTGTGGTTTGGGCCAAAAAGGGAAAAATGGACCTTGTAATTGCGTCGGGGTTTTTTTAAGGGGGCGGGTTTGACACGGTTCCCCTCACTTGCAGCGAAGCAAAAATTTAAAATTGGGGCAGTTTAAAGAAAAACTCCCCCAAGAAAATTTTAATGTTTGTGATTTGTTTTCACGAACGTTTCCCCCTTTTTTGTGCGCCTGAAAAAAAAAGGGAATGTTTTTTCCCTCGGTTTTTGATCCGTTTTGAGTCATTTTTTTTGGATGATGGATCGATTTATCTTTAAAAAGAACCCCCCGGGGGGCCCCTTTTCCCCGTAATGGAGGGGTCTCCCTTTTTAGAGAACAAATTTTCCAGAGCGGTGAAAAGGGTCTGGCCACTTTCCCTTAAAAAAAAAAGGGAATTTGAAAAAAGTTTGGGGGAATGGGGTCAGATGGCTGATCAGTATTGTATCGCTAAACCCCGATAAGGGGGTGGCTAGGAAAAGGGGGAATTTTCCTTTTTTGAGTTCTTTGGGCATGTACTTTTCCCCTAGGGGCAGGGAAGTTTCAGGAAAGGAAAAAAGTTTGGGGATTTTTGAGTCCCCAAGGATATACCTATCCCGGAAAGGGGCAGGGAAACTTTCCCCGGGGTTTGAAATGACTTTCTCAATACCGGTACTCAACCCCCGGACGACCCCTTACTTCTCAGCCAAAAATTCCCAGGTCGTGGACAACGGGCCAAAACGTAGACCTTTTGGGCCCGTTCGTGGCCGAAAAAGGGCCCCCCCCCCCAAAAACAGTCAGCTTTCCGATCAGCAATGCGCTGTTTCTTTTGTGATGGCAAGTTCCATCTGAAACAGAAATTTCCCTTTCAGACCCCGGGGGATTTTAAAACCCCGGATTTGTCTACACTGATTGTGAAAAAAGGGGCCTTTTTTTTGCCCCCCAACAATCTGTTGTTGGCTGGTGTTAGAAAAAGGGCCATTTTAATGGATTTCAGGCTTCGTTTTGGGAGGGCACTGGGTGCCCCCACTGCTGGTGACGGAAATTCTTTCGTGTTCAAGACCGTATCTCAACACTGTCCCAAAAATGTTTGGTCGTTTTGGAAAGGCCCGATTTTAAACGTTTCCGCTTGCGAAAATTTCAGCCGGGGCACCATTTCTACTCCGGATTTCTTACCGCCCGTGTCATTTTAAACCCAGTCCTTTCGACTTGATCTTGGGCAAATTTTCCAGGTGTCGTTTCAGGGACATGGTGGGGCTGGAGGGGTGGGTTTTTTCCTTGTTTGTGGGGACTAGATCAAAAATCATTTGAGCAGGGAAAGGCTCAAAGCCGCTAAAAATTCAAAAATGGATTGGAATCCCGATTACCCCCGAAGATTTAAAAGAAAAGCAGGGAAAAGACGAGACGCTGAGACAATACTTTCTGCGCTAAAAGGGTGTCACTGGGGTACCAAAAGGGGATAAAAACCCAAAGTTCATATGGAATTGACATTCTCTACAGGTGTGTACCTGGGGCAGGACAAAGACAAGTTGTGGTTCCAAAAAACCCTTAGAGGAAAAAAGTACTGCACACGGCTCATGATTTCATTGTTCGTGGTCACTGCGGAATCAAAGAACATTAAAGGGAGTTTTGATTCTTTTTTTTGGCCGGGTGTCCAAAAAGGGAAAATTCGAAATTTTCTGCCCCTCATGTGACATCTGCCAAAAGACATCTCAGAAAAAGGGCGCGTCCCATGTGCACCTTTTCAAAAAAATGCCCTTTATTTTTGTTCCCTTTCGGAAAGGGAGCTATTTATCTTGTTTGGGGCCTTTTCCACTGTCTTCCCTTCCCGGTTTTGCTTATCTTGACTTTGGTGGATACAGCCCAAAAAGGTATCCAGAAGCGATTCCCCTGGGAAGGAAAAAAAAAAAAAAAATTTATTTCAGTTTTTGTTGCTGAAGCCCTTTCTTTTCCCCAATTTTTTCCCCCGGGGGTTTTTCCAGACGAATTCTCTCGGATTGTGGAAAAGCAATTCATTTTGGTCTCATGAGAGAAATTTAAGGCTGTTGTCAAATTTTACATTTTAAAACCCCGCCATATCATCCCCAAACGAAAAGGCAGGGGGGGGCGTTTTTAAGGAAAGTTTAAATCCAAAAGTTGAGAAAAGGGTTTCAAGGCAAGAGCCCCAGGAATGGGATCGTTTCATACCGGCTTTGCTTTTTGCATTTAAAGGGGAAAAAAGGAAAGAAACGCTGGGGTTTCGCCCTTTTAGTTCTTTTTGGGGCACACAAAGGGGGCTTTGGATCCCTTTATCCCCCCCCCTGGACGGAAAAAAAACGGACATACTGACAGAAAAAATGTTTACCAATACCCCTTTTTTTGAACTCCTAATCGTTTGAAAGGAAATGCATGTGGCTTGCCCCAACAGTCAAACTGATAGGAAAACAGTTGTGTACAAGGTCTTTGCAAGGGGGGGGGGGGGGCCCCGAAAAGCAAAGGGGGCGTTCCCTTAGTGTAGGGGGTAAAATCCTTGTGCTACTAACTGATGAAAAAAAACCAAACTTTTGGGGTTATTTTGGGGGGGTCCTTTTCCCGGTGGTTTGAAAAACTTTCTGCAGTAAATTATAAGTTTAAAATGGCAAACCTGAGAAGGTATTTCATGTGAACATGTTGAAGAAGGATGTTGAACGTTTAAAAAAGTTGCCATCAAAACCCGTCGGTTGAGTGGATATGTCCCGTGTCAGAAAAATGATGTCAAAAATGACGGGGGTTATCAGTGATGAATTTGTACCCCAAAGTAACGTACAGGGGAAAATCAAAAAGGGATGAAAAAAAGCAAATGTAGGAAAAGTTAAAAATTTACCAGTGCCCGTGATGTTGTCCCCCTTTCCCATTCTGTCTATCAAAGGTGAAACCTTTGGGATGTGATTTTGTCGAAAGATTTGTCTACAAGTCAAAAAAGAACAGCTCAAAGACAATTTTTAAAAGGGGCTTTTTGGATGTTTTTGACGGATACCCCAGGTACAGTTAAATTGGGATTGAACCCCCTAGGATTCAGTTAACTTTGAAATCCCGTGGAACCAGGGCCCTACCCCCCCCGTTTTTCCCAAAAAAAAAAAAAAAAAAGAGGTTTGTCGGGGGAGAGGTTTGGGTATTGTATGGGCATGTGAGAAGTTCGCAGGTTTTTTGATGGAAGAAAGTTTCAGTTTTCGATGGGCCATAGGCCCTGGGCGTTTTTTTGAAATCGTCAAAGCTAAGAACAGCAGGTTTTTTTAAGATGGTTTTTTGGGAAATTTCGGAATTCCAATTTACTGTTGAACCGTGCCCGGAACAAAAATGTCAAAGGCGATTTGTTGGGCACGGCTTTTGAATTTTTCATGGGGGGCCAAAAGTAACGGGCTTCAAGGGAAAAAACCCATTCCCGTTTTTTTTCTTTTTAATGATTTACGGTTTGATACTTTTTTTACGGTGGATTGTATGCTATGACGAAATTTTAAAACAAGGGGGTATTTATGCATTTTTTTGGTTATTTTAAAATGGAATTTTGTTTTGAAACAAACCCCTACTTGATGTGATGTTAAAAAAATATTTATTCTTTGGGAAAAAACAATGGAAAAAATTTAAGTTTCTTTTTTATGTCTTTAAATTTTCTTTGAAGATGAATCTTTTATGTATGTGTGATGGGAAAAAAACCCCTTTTGAAAAAGTATATATTACATGTTTTTATTGTGCAATGAAAACAAACCAATTGTTTTAAATTTTTCATTGTCCCAAAAATGGAAAGCATGGACTTTTTAATGGGACTTAAAAATACATGTGGGGAAAAAAAAACTATGTTTAAAAATATGTTTATTTTGGTTACCCTGTTATTGAGAAAAAAATTAAAATTGGGAAAAATTTCATTTTCATGGGGGTTTTGAAACATTGATGTTTAGAAAAGATCAAAAAAAATGTGCTTCAAAATCTTTTGTTGAAAACAATTTGTTCTTTGAATTTTTTGATATCCCCCAATTTTTTTTATCCATGTTAAATTTTTGAAATTTTATTTTGTGAGATGTGGTGATCAATTATGAATGTTTTTTTTTTAGGAAAAAATGAAAGTTTTAAATTTTTCTATTTATGGTGGATCATGATGATTGATTTATACGTTGATTATTTTAAATTTTTTTGGGGAATCTTGTTTTGGGTGGTTAAAGCATTTTGAGATTCATGGCCCGAAAATTTTGGTTAAATGAAGTTGTTTTATTTAAAAAAATTTTTGGAGAAAAAATTTTTTTTCCCGGATGGGGGGTGTCATGTGACGTAGCCTCACATCAAGGGATGTGGCGCTCCCTCACATGTATTTTGTGTATGAATCCTTTCCCCCTTTCCCCAATTAAAGGAAAAAATATTCATAGGCTTTGGGGCTAGTGGAGCGGGGGGTCCCCCCAAAAAAAATTTTGAGTATGATCATTCAAGAAACGAAAAGTGGTCCCTTGGGTGGAAAATGGCCCCTGGTGATGTTTAACAAGGGCTGGTAAGGTAAGGTGTGGTCATGTGTTTTGAACACTGGTATGCATACTAAGGGGAAAGGGGGGAAAAAGTTTGTTTTAAACCCCGCAGGGTGGCCTAGAGGGCTCGAACCCGTCAGGACGGTGGTCTCTTTGCTGACCAGTCATTAAACCGGTGAGCGATAGTTTGTTGGGGAAAACTACAGGGGAAAACTTAAGGGAAAAAAGAAAGAAAAAAAATTCATATGTTGAATTAAGAAGGTTATTACACGACCCCTTTTTCGTGTTTCGCCCTTTCCCCTTTACCCTTGCCCTTTTCCCCTTCACCTTTTTACCCCCTGAGGTGGTTGGGGAAAATGGCCATGGTGTGGGAAAACCCCTGGTTGTTCAGCCCCAGAAAGGGTTCCAACCCAGGGAGAGGAGTTTTAAAAAGGGCGGTTTTCTCAAGAGACAGGGAAAAACTCCAGGAAAGAGAAAAGTCTGGATCGGGATTCCGGAAAAGGGAATTCGAGGGGGCAGTATTTTGGGTTTTAGGAGACGGGAAAGAGGGAAAACAGGGGAGCTTTTTTTTTGAGGCAGGCAGGTTTCCCCAGTGATTTTCGGGAGTTATGTATTCTCCCGGTTCGGGTTTTTTTTTATAACGGAATGTTTAAGGGCCCCGGCTTTTTTGAAGCGGAACGTGATTATTTTATTTCCCGTGTGAGGAAAGGGGTACATGTGTCAAGGGGCTGTTTTTTTTCCTTCAGTGTAAAGAAGAAATACCTGTGGGAAAATTGATTTGTCTCCCGAGTGGGAGGATTCCCTGGTGCCCATTTATTTGCTCTCAAATGTGGAGAGGATACAGGGTAAATCTGTTTACAAGTGGAAAGATGTGATTTAGTAAAAATTTTTTTCCCCGAAGGAGAGGGGGGAAGAAAAAAATTCGGGTAGTTTCGCCTTTTGGTTGTTTTGGGAAAAAATTTCGTGTGCGTATGGGGGTAAATGGGTGTATTAATGCGGGTAGGGAAAAGTGACAGTGGGACAGTTTTGGCCCTCCCTCACATTTATGAACCCTCCAACAATAATGACCATCCATCCCCATGTATGCCCTCCACACCCCCTATATGACCATCCCTTACACATAGGCCCTCCCTCACCTATATGACCATCCATCACACTTTTTTGACCCTTTATCCCCAATGTATGCCATTTCCCTCCACTGTAGACCACCATCCACCATTTTTACCATCCATCTCACTTTATGACCTCCATCCCTTTTATGACCATCCCTTTACACTGTATGGGACCATCCATCACCTGTATGACCATCCATCCCCTGTATGGACCATCCATTTTCCCCTATATGACCATCCATCAACCCTATATGGGCCCTCCATCACACTGTATGACCATCCAAACACAATGTATGACCATCCAAACCCCACTGTAAAGACCAAACCCTCAAAAATATATTTTCCAAACCCTCCAAATGTAGGCCTTTCCTTTCCCCTATTTGGGCCCCTCCCCTAAAACCCGTATGACCATCCCTCACACTATATGCCCTCCATCACACTGTATGACCATCCATCACACTATATGACCTCCAAACACTATATGCCCTCCATCACAATATATGACCCTCCATCACAATTTTAGACCATCCATCCACTGTATGCCCTTTCCTCACCTATATGAACCCTCCATAAACTTATGACCATCCTCAAACTATTTGACCCTCCCCACCATTTGCCTTTCCCTCACACTTTTGCCCTCCACACACTATATGACCATCCCTCCACTATATGACCCTCCCTCACATATATGGCCAAACCCTCACACTTTAGGGCCATCCATCACAGTTATGACCCCTCCTTTACACTATATGGGCCTTTCCAACCTATTTTGCCCTCCCTCACATATATGGACCATCCTTTACAATGTATGGGCCATCCATCACATATAGGGCCTTTCCCTCACACTTTTTGCCCCCCAAAACAATTTTTGACCATCCATCCACTGTGGAATCCATCACACTAATTTTACCATCCTTTACACTTTATGACCATCCATCCAAAACACTATAAAGGACCATCCATAAAACTGTTTGACCCTCCATCAAATTTTATGACCCTCCCACACTATATGACCATCCCTCACCTTTTTTGACCTTCCCCTCCATGTATGACCCTCCAAAACACTGTAGGCCATCCTCAAAACACTTCCCACCAAACCATCACCAAAATATGACCATCCATAAATTTTGACCCCTCATCACACTTTATGACAAAACATCCACTGTTTTTCCAAACCTCAACTGTTTGACCCTCCATCACACCCATAGGGCCATCCATCACACGGGTTTACCATCCCTCAACTGTTTGACCCTCCTTTACAATGTATGACCATCCAAAAACACTATATGAAACCCTCCTTTACCTTTTTTGCCTTTCCCTCCACTATATACCTTCCCTCCCCAAAATGTATGACCATCCATCACCTGTAAAGACCTCCATCACCTTTATACCATTTCCTCCACTTTATGACCATCCTTCCCCAAAATATATGGGCCATACATCACAAACTATTTTACCCTCCCCTCAACTGTAGGGCCAACTTTAAAACACTAGGGATCTCAATTGCTTGTCTTTTTTTCCCTTTTCTTTTCCCTCTTTGATGCTGCAAAAACCCTTTCAAATCAAATTTTCATCAGACAAGGCTGTTCAATCTTTTAAGGGCAGGTCGTGTTCAAAAAATGTCATCAGAGCTACGGCTGTTCAATTAATTTTCAGAGTAAAAAATGTCAATTTAAAGGCAGAAACTACGGCTGTTCAAACAAATTTTCATAGAGTTAAAGGTGTTCAATTTTTTTGTCGAGCCCACAGGGTGTTCAAACAAAAGTATAGAGTAAGGGGTTCAATTTAAATTTTTCTTTTGAGCTTCGGTGTTCAATTCCCAAAATCATCGGGGCTTGGGGGTTTTTAGCGGGTTTCCCTTTCTGTTTTTTTTCCCTTTTTTTTCAAAAAAAATTTTTATACAAAAATTTTTTAAAAAACCTTTAGGGTTTACTAAAAAAAATTTGGTTTTTCGTCTCCCTTATTGGGAAAAAAGGTGCTTTTAGAAAACCAAATTTTACAACTGGTATCATCGATTTTCTTTTTGGTTTTCTTTCTGGGTTTTAGGGGGGTCCCAAAAAATAGAGCACGTTTCCGAAAATTTTTTTTTTTTTTGCTACCTGCCTGGCCTTTGTATTTGCTCTTCTTTCATTTGGTTTGGGGGTTTTAAAAAAGCAATTTGTATTTGTCTTCTTTTTAGGTTTGGGGGTTGAAAAGGGCACTTTTGTAGTTGGGTCTTTTTAATTTGGGTGGGGTTGAAAAAGAAATTCGTTTTGCTTTCTTTCTTTGGTTTGGGGGTTGGGAAAAAGAATTTGGGATTTGTCTTTTTCTTTGGGGTTTGGGGGTTTAACAAAAATATTTTTTTGTTTCATATGACATATTTTTTTATTGACATGATCCGCACTTTAAAGAGTTTGATGATTCCACACTTGACAAAAACAAAGGTAAAGACTTGCAATAAAATCATAACATGAAGGAAAAAAATGTGGTCATCAGAGTTGAATATTCAACAATACCCCATCCATCCCAATCAAGACTTACTTCCCTTAGACTGTCCGGTTCTGTGGCATCAATATCCTGAAAACACATACATTTGTGTACGTCATACCATATCAAAGTTAACAGAAACATTACTACTGTAAATACAGTCTTAAGTCTGCATAATGGATGAGTTTGATCTTCTGGCAGAAGATAAATACCAATAATAAAACCTGGATTTTCTAAAGAGTCTGCATAATGGATGACCTTGATCTTCTGGCAGAAGATAAATACCAATAATATAACCAGGATTTTCTAAAGAGTCTGCATAATGGATAACTTTGATCTTCTGGCAGAAGATAAATACCAATAATAAAACCTGGATTTTCCAAAGATGTATACTTGATGAATGAACACAGTCATGTATGAATGTGTGAAAAATCATAATACAATTTTCTGCACTTGTTTTTGCTCATCTTCATTTCACAGCACTGAACTTTTTTGGTATAACAAATCTATAATCCGACATACTTAGATCAGGGGTAATGATATTGATGGCACAGAAGACGACATTCCATGATTAGGGTAATGATATTGATGGCACAGAAGACGACATTCAATGATTAGGGGTAATGATATTGATGGCACAGAAGACGACATTCAATGATCAGGGGTAATGATACTGATGGCACAGGCGACGACATTCAATGGTTAAGGGTAATGATATTGATGGCACAGAAGACGACATTCAATGATTAGGGGTAATGATATTGATGGCACAGAAGACGACATTCAATGATCAGGGGTAATGATATTGACGGCACAGAAGACGACATTCAATGGTTAAGGTAATGATATTGATGGCACAGAAGACAACATTCAATGATTAGGGGTAATGAAGCTGGAAATGGCACAGAAAATGACATTCACTGATCAGGCAACAAAGATGCCAACATTTTCTGGCTGTGGACTGTTTGTTTCTGGATCCAGGCTGATCTTGACAGGACTGCCATTTCTTACACCATACATATTGTTTCTTACACCATACATATATGTTTCAGGATCCAGGCTGGTGGGGTTGGGGGGTGGGGGGGGGGACACAGAGGACGGCAGACTAAACAGACTGAGGACAGTGAAAATACAGACCAAGAGACTGGAGAAGGAGGGAGAAAGAGAAGAGCCAAAGAGGAGATTAACAAACAAAAACAAAAATCCCCTTCACATAAATACGTTCCCACAGTGTAGGAGATAAGATAAGATAATGTTGCTTATAGCCCAGCCGACCGCAGAGGGCCACATCAGGCTGTCACCACGTTAAAATCAACTCACCAGTCATTTAAAAAAAAAAAAAAAAAAAAAAAAAAAAAAAAAAAAAAAAAACACACACAAACTTTCACACAATCTCATTAAATGACATCGTCTACAAACGAACCAGAAACTTTGTTAAAAAATCCCTCTTCCGTAAAATCTCAAATCAGATAAAAATGTTAATTTCTCTCAAAAACCCAAGGATCACGTCTGGCGGGAACATCCCTGAACAGGATCTTCATGGACTCACGCTGTAAAATGTTTGTGTCTCACATCATGCAAGTCCCAACCTCTAAAAGAACATGTTTCATTGTGAGTGGTGCATGACATGGAATGCACCACGGAGCTTCTTCACTCTTTAAAAGGTAAGAATGGTAAAATACGAATGGCCGGTGTGCAGCCGCACAGAACCGTTTCCTCTTTACGACCACCCGACGTAGATGGGAGGAAGTCTTTAAGGTTTGGACGGATCTGAAAGAGTTTGTTATCTCGTCTGTGTGTTCCAATCCTCCTGCCAGAGGTCTCTCACATAATCGTTAAATTTGGGTTTCAACATCTGAGCAGGGATATAAGTGTTGGACAGTTTCTCTCTTGTGGCGTTCTTGGCTAAACGATCAACCATTTCGTTCCCGCCGATGCCAACATGGCCAGGAACCCAAGCAAGAGTAATGGTGTAACCGTCCGCCTTCAACTTGCTAAAAAGTTCAAAAAAAAGTAAAAGTTCTGGATGCTGAAGGTTGCGGCCAGCTATGGCCTCCAAAGCTGACAGCGAATCCGACAGAACCAGAAAGTCTCTCCTCGAAGAATGCGAGATTATCTTCAAAGCCAGTACAGAGCAGTAAGTTCAGCAGAATAGACAGACGCATCGGAATGTATATGTTCCAACAATATCTGAGAAGGAGCCCCAGGGCAGTAGGCTGCACAGGCCACTCCATCCTCAGACTTGGAACCGTCAGTGAAAACTTTTTGATAGATGGGAATATTGAACAGAGCTACGGCATACCAAAGCCTTGTACGCCAGAGAGCTGGTAGACTCCTTACGGAAAGCTGCGAGATCGAAACGAATCTGGTGTGAAAAAGGTCCATGGAGGTTGATCCGGAAACTTGGAAAAATCGGAAACTACCCCAGGTCTATACCTGCATTCCGCACGTGAGGCTGCATACGAAGTCCAAACGGCGGAATACATTTCGGGTTATTTTCAAACTTACTTTGGAACGGAGGGTCAAAAATACAGTCATAGGCAGGATTCTGTGTTCTGAGAACAGTCGGATATAATAATTCAAAGACAGTTTCAGCCTGCGATTGGACAGTGAAGGTTCACCTGCCTCTGCGTACAGGCTGTACACAGGGTGGTGCGGAACGCTCCAAGACAGAGACGAAGCCCTTGATGGTGGATAGGGTCCAAGCGTTTGAGGTAAGATGATCTTGCGGAGCCGTACACAGCACAACCGTAGTCCAGTTTAGAACGGACCAGGGCTCTGTAGAGGTGCAACAAAGTTTTCTTATCAGCGCCCCAGTCGGTGTGTGCTACGACCCGCAGAATATTCAGTGCCTTTTGGCAAGCAGTTTTGAGGTTTTTAATATGGCTGAGAAAGTTAAGTTTTTGGTCAAAAATGACTCCCAGAAATTTGGCCTCTTTAAACGGCTGGAATGGGAGATTTCCCTACTTGAAGTTCCGGATCTGGAAAAAACTGACGGAAATTATGGAAGTGAATACACTGGGTTTTTGTAGCAGAAAAGGTGAAACCGTTTTCATCCGCCCACCGATGGATTTTATCTACGCAAAGCTGGAGCCTGCGCTGGACACTCGGGTACAGGCTTCCAGTTGCGTAGACGGCAAAATCATCCACAAACAATGAGCAGTCTGAACCCTGCTGAACTGATTTCACAATGTTGTTGATCTTAATACTAAAGAGGGCAGGAGATAGTATGCTCCCCTGGGGAACACCCCAACCCTGCTCGTGGACATCAGAGAGAGTGGTGCCAACCCGGACCTGAAACTGTCGTGCTGCCAAAAAATTTTGAATAAAAAGCGGAAGATGACCTCGAAAACCCAGATCGTGGAGATCATGAAGTATCCCCGACTTCCAGGTGGTATCGTAGGCCTTCTCCAAGTCAAAGAAAATTGCCACTGCATGCTGTCTGTTTAAAAAAGCGTTTCTAAGTGTAGATTCCAGACGAATCAAATGGTCAACTGTACTACGATGTTTGCGGAAACCACACTGTTTCTTTCGCCAAAAGGCCATCGGTTTCGAGTTTCCACATGAGCCTAGCATTGACCATTTTTTCCATCAATTTACAGACACAGCTGGTCAAAGCTATGGGACGGTAGTTAGATGGATTAGAAAGATCTTTTCCAGGTTTGGGGATGGGAATAATGAGGGCTGTCCGCCAAGAGGGTGGAAAGCAACCTGTAGTCCACACGTGGTTGTATACCTGTAACAGGATGTTCAGACCTTCTTGCGGAAGATGTTTCATAGTTGATAATGTATGTCATCTATACCTGGAGAAGAATCGCTGCAAGAGAGTAAGGCAGATTTCAGCTCGTTCAATGTAAAAGAAGATTGTAGTCTTCCATGTTGTCGGATGAAAAGTTGCAGGGAGATTTTTCTTTTAGGGCTTTGTGTTTGACAAAAGTGACTGATTTTATTAGAAGAGGAGGAATTCTTTTCAATGGTTGAAGCAAGCAGATTAGCAACTGCTTTCTTTTCTGTTATTAAAGAATCCGAAAACTTGAGATGGTTCACAGTGGGACAGGTGTTCTTCCCTTTGATTTTCTTAATGATGTTCCACACTTTTTTCTTAGAAGTTTTTGATGTCAGCCTGGAGCAGAAGCTTCTCCAGGACCGACGTTTACTGATTTTAAAAGTGTGTCTCGATTTAGCACGGAGTTTCTGATGGGCTCGAGCGTTGGGACCCGAAGGTCGTTGGTATACCTGACGCTGAGCCCGTTTTCTAACTTTGGAAATTTGTTGGCATTCTGAATCGAACCAGGGTGTTTTGGGCATTTGAAGTTTATCGGAAGACCCTGGAATACAGGCTTTAGCACATTTGATCATAGTGTTAGTGAGAGATTCTGCTGGGTCTGGACTCTGAAAAAAATCAGTGTCCTGGAATTCTTTTGAAATAGTGGCTGCAAATAGATCCCAGTTTGCTTTTTTATAATTGAGATGTTGAGAGACAGAGACGTGTTCAGTTAATACAGGTTGTAGAAGGACAGGGAAATGGTCACTTCCGTGCAGATCGTCATGGACAGACCACTCATAGTCCAGGACCAGCGAGGGGTCACAAACCGACAAATCTAAACACGAAAGTGAACCTGTGGAAGAGTGGAGGTAAGTTGCAGATCCGTCGTTCAGACAACACAAATCCAAAATCCGAAAGGACATCCTCAATCAGCAGACCTCTGGATGACGAACCGGTACTACCCCAAAGAGGGTTGTGACCGTTAAAGTCACCCAACAGCAAAAAAGGTCGAGGGAGTTCCTCTATCAGACTGACAAGGTCCTGACGACAAACCGGGACAGAAGGTGAGAGATAAAGAGAACAGATTGTCACAGTCTTGTGGAGAGTGACTCTCGCAGCTACAGCCTGAAGGGAGGTAGACAGAGTGACAGGACTATACAACAAAGTTTTGTGTAGGAGAAGGGCAACACCGCCCGACAGTCCCAGCGTGGATGGTTGTGCAGGTTTCGAAAGAATATTAAAGCCAGAAAGAGTAAAGGTCTTCTGGCTTTGAATTTGAGTTTCTTGAAGAGCCACGACGGAAGGTTTTAGAGACTGAAAACAGAAGCTGCAGCTCCTCGAAGTTGGAATTTAGACCACGGATATTCCAATGGAATATTGTATTATCCATGGTGCAGAGGCGAAAAGGAGAGAGATCAGGTCATCTCCTCCTCACATCTGCTGCTAAAGCTGTAAATTTGTTGCTTAATTTCACTGGACTATCTGCAGACCTGCTGGCAGACTTGCCAACAGGTGAAGTAGGTCGGTTTGGGGGACGGTGGAGGTTTTTTCCTCAACTCCACCATCTCCACACTAGGTTGAACTCCCTTGCCCGCACGGGCACTGGACAGAGGAGTTCGAGGGAGGGGTGCTGGTTTTTTAATCTGCCCAGCAGCAGATGTTGTAGACTGCTGGGCAGTCTGAGGGTGGCGGATTTTTTGCCTCCACCAGGGGCAGTCACTTTGGTTTGGAAGGTGGTGGACCTGCTTCCACCAGAGCTGACAGTTTTTCCTTGCAATGTCTTCGAAAACGTAAAATTATCAGTCTGACAGCAGACTGACCGAGTTGGAACTGTTGGAACTTTCTTTACGGCCGAAGCATACGAAGAAGCTGTCGGCGACTGACTGCCCACAAACCTGCTTGCGGGCTTCAAAAAGGAGATTTTCTTTTCTGTCTTAACCCTTTGTATTGCAGATTCCTGAATCCACAGAGGACAATTCCGTGAAGAGGAGGGATGGTCGCCACCAGCAGTTTGCACAATGTGCGGATCTTTACACGGCCCATCATGGGTGCCTTGCAGCAAATACCACACACCTCCTGCCCAGAACAACGGTCTCTGACATGGCCAAACTTCTGGCATCGGAAGCACCTCAACGGGGATGGAACGTACAACAGAACCCGGACAATCAGGTAGCCGACTTTGATGACCGGAGGCAGCACAGGGTTGCAGAATGTCAGAAAGAGGGTGTTGGTGGCCACTCTTTCTGCACCCTTCTTGACAGTCACCCTGCGTACCTCCGTCAACCCTGGATGCCAGCTCCGTTTTGATCTCTGCCTCTGAAACACCTGATAATTCCCTGCAGCGAATCACTCCTTTTGATGAATTTAATTGTTTGTGGGGAGTTACCCTGATCTCCCTGTCCACAAGTTTCGTTGCTTTCAGCAGCTGTTCAGATTGTTTTTGCGATTTGCACTGAATGAGAAACGAGCCGTTCCTCAACCTCTTGATGGACCGAGGGTCACCTGCTATACCTTGAAAACCCTTTTGGATAGCAAAAGGGCTCAAAGCTGAAAGGGGTCTTTCTTGCTCAGTTCCTTCCATAACGAGCCAGGAAGCCCAAAAACCTGTCTTCTGTCTAACCTCCATATCCGAATCGCTGTCACTATCAAAATCCCCTGAAATAGGGGATGCCGCCTTCCTCTTTTTTGGGGGGAATGATTTTTGAAAAAGCCATATTGAGTGAATTTGTGTTTCATCCCTCCCTTACCCACCCACCTTGGAGTCCAACTAAGGGGCCAGGGCCAAGAAACCAATGTCTTGACCCCTTCCAGGCTTCGGAGAGACATACGACAAGCAGAAGCAACCAACCCTATCCCCCCTGATCATGCTCAACTCCCGGGAACAGAGAGCTGAGCACTGCAGGGTTTACTTGGCCAGCTGGGGAACTGCCCGTCTTGACCCAACCCCAAGAAGGGGAGCCGATTAGTACACCCGGGCCAAAGTGTACTCCCTGTCTAGGAGAGGTCCGAGCCAAAGTGATGTGTTGAGAGCGCTGGCCCTCTCAATCACCAGGATCTCATTCCCCTCCGACACAGGTCGCACCGCACGGCAAACGCGGCGGATCTTAAGGAGACCACAGAGAGAAAAGGAGTGTGGAAAAGAAGACTTGAAGGGGAGACGAAGATAGAAAAGGGCCAAATAAGGGAGGCAGAAAACAAGAAAAGGAGAAAGGCGGGTTACTCTTAGTCAGGATCCTCACCCTTAGCCTATCTGACATGGGAAGCCCTACCAGGGGCATCAACTCCTTACCACGTTACGCTTAGGCCAAACAGCATCTGCACCTCTCAGGCCTAGAAGCAGTATGAAAAAAACAGCCTATCTCCAAGTATTGATGCCCCCGCCAGCAGAGCCTAAGGGATCACTGGACCACGCAAACCCTCCGACCACGACAAGGTCGTAACCCCCCGGAGGGGTTCCCACAGTGCTCGTGACAGCTGTTCAGTGAACTCTGGGTGTGTCATGTCCTCACCTTCACATAAATACGTTCCCACAGTGCTCATGACAGCTGTTCAGTGAACTCTGGGTGTGTCATGTCCTCACCTTCACATAAATACGTTCCCACAGTGCTCGTGACAGCTGTTCAGTGAACTCTGGGTGTGTCATGTCCTCACCTTCACATAAATACGTTCCCACAGTGCTCGTGACAGCTGTTCAGTGAACTCTGGGTGTGTCATGTCCTCACCTTCACATAAATACGTTCCCACAGTGCTCGTGACAGCTGTTCAGTGAACTCTGGGTGTGTCATGTCCTCACCTTCACATAAATACGTTCCCACAGTGCTCGTGACAGCTGTTCAGTGAACTCTGGGTGTGTCATGTCCTCACCTTCACATAAATACGTTCCCACAGTGCTCGTGACAGCTGTTCAGTGAACTCTGGGTGTGTCATGTCCTCACCTTCACATAAATACGTTCCCACAGTGCTCGTGACAGCTGTTCAGTGAACTCTGGGTGTGTCATGTCCTCACCTTCACATAAATACGTTCCCACAGTGCTCGTGACAGCTGTTCAGTGAAACTCTGGGTGTGTCATGTCCACTGCTGTGATGAACCGCTGAGGCTTGAGCGTTCCTTTGGTCACAATCACCTCCCAGAAGTTCTGTAGGAACAAAATATTCACACAATAAAATGTAATGTGGCTTGAGCGTTCCTTTGGTCACAATCACCTCCCAGAAGTTCTGTAGGAACAAAATATTCACACAATAAAATGTAATGTGGCTTGAGCGTTCCTTTGGTCACAATCACCTCCCAGAAGTTCTGTAGGAACAAAATATTCACACAATAAAATGTAATGTGGCTTGAGCGTTCCTTTGGTCACAATCACCTCCCAGAAGTTCTGTAGGAACAAAATATTCACACAATAAAATGTAATGTGGCTTGAGCGTTCCTTTGGTCACAATCACCTCCCAGAAGTTCTGTAGGAACAAAATATTCACACAATAAAATGTAATGTGGCTTGAGCGTTCCTTTGGTCACAATCACCTCCCAGAAGTTCTGTAGGAACAAAATATTCACACAATAAAATGTAATGTGGCTTGAGCGTTCCTTTGGTCACAATCACCTCCCAGAAGTTCTGTAGGAACAAAATATTCACACAATAAAATGTAATGTGGCTTGAGCGTTCCTTTGGTCACAATCACCTCCCAGAAGTTCTGTAGGAACAAAATATTCACACAATAAAATGTAATGTGGCTTGAGCGTTCCTTTGGTCACACATCACCTCCCAGAAGTTCTGTAGGAACAAAATATTCACACAATAAAATGTTAATGTGGCTTGAGCGTTCCTTTGGTCACAATCACCTCCCAGAAGTTCTGTAGGAACAAAATATTCACACAATAAAATGTAATGTGGCTTGAGAGTGCCTTTGGTCACAATCACCTCCCAGAAGTTCTGTAGGAACAAAATATTCACACAATAAAATGTAATGTGGCTTGAGCGTTCCTTTGGTCACAATCACCTCCCAGAAGTTCTGTAGGAACAAAATATTCACACAATAAAATGTAATGTGGCTTGACGTTCCTTTGGTCACAATCACCTCCCAGAATTCTAGAACAAAATATTCACACAAAAATGTAAGGGCTTGAAATCCTTGTCCAGTCTCTCCCAAATTGAAGACAAATTCAAGGAATGAACATATTGTTTGACATCAGCCCCAAATCTGAAAGTGCAGGTTACTGCTTATGCAGAGACATGGTGTATGTATTCATCAAGTATCATGTTTGACTGATGAAATACAAAACTGAAGAATGAACGGTATGTGTGCACACACGATACTAACAAATCACTGGTAACAGACATGGACACACAGACACCGCAAACACACACACAATGTGAACACACACATGCACACACACACACACTGCAAACACATACACACACACAGAGTCATATGTACAAAGTCATGAATCAGCACTTCTTTCTTTCCTTATTTTCTTTTTGCAAAAAGCAAATCTAACAAACCTCGATTTCTATTATCATGTTGGTAGTCTTTCAACAACAAAAAATTAACAAAACAGCTGTCCTACGTCCACTCTGATACTACCTCCCCACCTTGCCCATGCCTCTCCCCTATTACCATGCCATGACCCCCCCCCGCCCCCACCCTTGACCCCCACCCTCAACCCCTCAACATATACAAACATACTTGCATGTGCACATGCATACACACTCACAACACACACACAATACAACACAACACAACACACTCATGCACATGCAAGCATGTGAGCACATACACATACACAAGCGTGTGTGCGCATATATCACACACACACACTGACTGACTGAAACCAATTTCTTGTAAGATTAACTCATGGTTGTACTGACAACACACACACACACACACACACACACACACACACACACACACACACACCAGATCAGATACACCTCTAGTGCAGAGACACTATTGAAGAACAGAAAACTAGTTCCATTGGACATGGTGAAATAACTGTATAATTTCTTTGAAAACGTGGCACTCTGAAAATCATATCATAAACTTACCTATTCACACACACACACACACACACACACACACACACACACACACACACACACACACACACACAAACACATACACACATGTACAGGCACACGCGAAACACACACACACACACACACACACACACACACACACACACCACAACACACACACATACACACACACATACACACAATATCCCTCTCTCTGTCTCTCTCTCTCTCTCACACACACACACAATCACTCATGCACACACACACACACACACACACACACACACACACACACACACACACACACACACACACACACTCAGAAATGATTACACGCACTCATACTACTTTCATCATACACCCTATCACTGCAAACCATCTGAAATCACTGTAGTGGAAGACGTTAAACGAAGAAGAACAACACAACACACACACACACACACACACACACACACACACACACACACACACACACACACACTCACACACACACACACACACACACACACACAGACAAGCATGTACTGGCACAGTATGATGATAATGGAGATGAATAAAGTGAACATAGACAGTCAAGGGAAGTGTGGAAGTATTGTTAAGATGGAAATAACTGCATTTTCAGATCAAAGAGACTGGAAACAAGTTGAATGTCACAGAGGATACAGAAGAAACGAGAAAGAGCACTAGCTAGTAGGTTTTCCTTCTGACATCGGATTTATTCTGAACACTTGCGTGTCAGAAGAAGAGCACAGTTTGTCATGAGGAGTGTAAAGTGAGAGTTGTCATGAGGAGTGTAAAGTGAGAGTTGTCAGAGGGAGTGTAAAGTAAGAGATCTGGTAGAAGTGAAGTAACCAAGCCTGACCAGGACAAAAGAACAGATCAGACTCATGAGGGAGTGTAAAGTGAGAGATCTGTAGAAGTGAAGTAACCAAGCCTCACCAGACAAAAGAACAGATCAGACTCATGAGGGAGTGTAAAGTGAGAGATCTGGTAAGAAGTGAAGTAACCAAGCCTGACCAGGACAAAAGAAACAGATCAGACTGGTTGGAGTCTTCCATTAAGAAGATGACAAAACAGAACTAGTCCTACATGGCAAATCCGGCACAGTCAGAAACATGTCCTCACTGATGCCAGGGTATATTCCAAATGGAAAAACAGTACAGCCCTATCATGCACCTCTGATGCCAGGGTATATTCCAAATGGAGAAATAGAGTTCAGCTCTATCATGCACCTCTGATGCCAGGGTATATTCCAAATGGAAAAACAGAGTATAGCTCTATCATGCAGCCTCTGATCCCAGGGTATATCCAAATGGAAAAACAGAGTACAGCTCTATCGTGCAGCCTCTGATGCCAGGTATATTCCAAATGGAAAAACAGAGTATAGCTCTATCGTGCAGCCTCTGATGCCAGGTATATTCCAAACGAAAAACAGAGTATAGCTCTATCGTGCAGCCTCTGATGCCAGGGTATATTCCAAATGGAAAAACAGAGTATAGCTCTATCGTGCAGCCTCTGATGCCAGGGTATATTCCAAATGGAGAAACAGAGTATAGCTCTATCGTGCAGCCTCTGATGCCAGGGTATATTCCAAATGGAAAAACAGAGTATAGCTCTATCGTGCAGCCTCTGATGCC